>PVJA010020483.1:0-36958 GCA_004027025.1 Myocastor coypus | reverse complement strand
TTATTTATTATTTATTTGGTACAGAGTCTCGCTATGAAGCTCAGACTCGTAGTGACCCTCTTGCCTCAGCCTCCCCAATGCTGGGATTACAGGTGTGCACCACCATGCCTGGTTTCGGTGGCTGGCATATGATACTGGGGATCGAACCTAGGTCATTGCACTTGCCAGGCAGGCACTTGGCAGTTATCTCCCCAGCCCTGCAGGACTCTAAGAGAAACTGTGTACTCACAGCTGAGCCTCCCTTAAGCCCTGCTCTCTCCACAGACACCAGCTGGTCCATTCTGGTCTTGGTCCATTCAGGAAGAGTGAAGCCCTCTTGACCTCGCAACCTCTTACCAGTCCCATCTTTTATTATTGTTATAATAGCAATTATATTTCACCTGAGCGTTGGGGAAGATATAATCAAACCACAGCAGTTGGTTATCAGGGTGGGAATCTCTGGGGAAGAATGACTCAGCAGGGCGGTGACCCCAAAGTCATCTTTGATGGCAGAGGTAGGTTAGAATTCATTTTGACTGCATGGAATAGAAACACACTCAAGCTAGCTTAAGTGAGAAGAAGAAGAATGCGGTATAAGAATGAAGGGGTGTGTTAGAGAATTGAATAGAAACATTTTGTCATGATCTTTCAAAGTTGAAGATATGCAGATTCTGTGTGCCAGAAATTCTACACCTGAGATATGTCAAAGGAAGCGCTCAGGCTCGTCTGCTGGAGACACAAGGATGCTCTCAGCGGCATTGTTGGTGACAGTAAAAAGTTAGAAACCACCCAAATAGCCACTAACGGAGGGGTGAAGGAAATCAGGGTGTGGGATACTGTGCGGCAGCACAATGAAGGAACTGCCCCACGTCTCAGAAGGCAGACAATGCTGGATGAGTGCCACTCGGGTCTGCCTTCAGAAGAGAGCTTGTCCCTTCACCTCAGGCATAGAGACGCTTCTGGCCACACTGCCTCCAGGAGCTGCCTTAGCTTTTGAGCCAACTCCAGAGAAGCCACGGAGAATTCCCCCAGCACTGGCTCTGTCCAATCCCACTTCACCTTTTCTCCCCCCAGGAGGGGTCACCTTGGCATCTCGCTGTCGCACTCTCCGCCAGATCCTACCGCCTCCCCCTCGCACCTCTCCCAAGCACTACCTGTCGGCGGATCTCATGGGCTGTGACTCAACAGCAGCAGCACCTCTTTCCATCAGGCACGGGGCACGATGCCAAGTTCCGATACCAGGTTGCAGACAGCTACACAGCAGAAGCTGATGATTTTATAGGGTTTGACAACAATCAAAGTACCTCACTCCTGTGGGATTAAACCAAACAGAAAAGCAGTGTGGGCGACAAACAAGACAAAACGTTAGGCGGTGGTTGCCTAGTGGGGGTGACCGGGATCAGGAAGGGCGCACAGGTAGCTCGGATGATGTTGTGAGGGAGCATTACCATTTCCAGCTGAGTGATGGGCTACATTAATATTCATCCATCGTTAGGATGCAGGACTCATACATGCTCTTCGAATATTCTCTGTGGGTCCCAAATATTTTATATTTAAAAATGAAGGCTGGGTATGTCATTCGGCAGTAGAGCGCTGGGCTAGCACATGTCAGGCTCTGGAGTCCGTTCCCAACACTGAAAAAAAGAAAACAACAAAAAACGGGAGGGGGGAACATTTTAGCACAGAGAAAAGATCAAAGTTCAAAATTTGAGATATGGGGCCAGGAGTGGGGGCCATGCCTGTAATCCCAGAGCTCAGGAGGCTGAAGCCAGAGGATCGTCGCAAGTTTGAGACCAGCCTGGGCTGCAAAGTGAGTTCAAGGCTGGCCTGAGACCTACCTTAAAAAAAGCGATAGTAGCTGGGCGTGGTGGCACACACCTGTAATCCCAGCACTTGGGAGGCTGAGGCAGGAGGATCGGTGCAAGTTCAAGACCAGCCTGGGCTACAAAAGTGAGCTCAAGGCCAGCCTGAACTGCATAGCGAGACCCTGTCTCAAAAAGAAAAAAGAAAAAAAAAAAAAAAGCGATAGTGAGATCCTATCTCAAAAAAACGGTCAAACATATTTTTTGAGGTATGGCTTTACTAGATAGGTATGGTTGCCATACTACCATTGAGTCAAAAAATGTCTACCCAAAGGCTGGCACAGGAGGATAACTTGACAGAATAAAAATAAAGGGGCTGAAGGTATAGCTCAATCATAGAGCACCCCCAGGTTTTATCGCCAGAACTGGAGAAATGAAAAGCATGTTACATTACTACAAATTACTGTTCTTTTCTTTTCATTTCTTTTTCCTTATATTTTGAGACAGGGTCTCACTATGCAGTTCAGGCCAGCCTTGAGCTCACTTTTGTAGCCCAGGCTGGTCTCAAACTCACACTGATCCTCCTGCCTCAGCCTCCCAAGTGCTGAGATTACAGGCGTGCAACACTATGCCTATACTGTTTTCTAAACTATACTGTTTTCTAAAAGTGTTCAATTTTTCTTTTTTTTTTTTTTTGTTTTAAAGAAAAAAACTATAGTTTTAATATTTATTTATTTATTTATTTGGTACAGAGCCTCATTACACAGCTCAGACTTGCAGTGATCCTCCCATCTCAGCCTGTTCAGCACTGGGATTTCAGGCATGTACCAGCACACCCGGCTTTGATGGCCAGCATGGCACACCCGGCATGCTCTACTGGGGATCAAACTCAGGCCTTTGCACTTGCCAGGCAAGCGTTTAAACCACTGAGCTATCATCCCAGCCCAAAGTTCTCAACTTTTCAATTGAAGTTTGTGCCTCATTTGAAATTTGTTTTTGCACATGGTGGGTGGTTTAGGTAGTGGCTTGCTTCTCCACCTAGAGGTGTGTGGTTGCTCCAATACCATTTGTTGAAACGCCTGCCTGTCCTTCTGCTGAATTGCTTTTGGACTTGTGTAACAAATTGGTTGGGCTCTTCTGCGTGTCTGTCTCTCGGTTTCCCACCATTCAACAATGACTGGTATGAACAGCTGCATCCAGCCCCTTCCTGGCTTGGTCACTGTCTGTATACCAAGCCTTGAAACCAGATAGATTTATTCCTCCCACCTTATTCCTTTTCCAGAAGTCATATAGACAGTCTAGTTCTTTGAGCTGCCTGTGTGAATTTTATTATTATTATTGTTGTTGTTATCGTATTTAGTGCAGAGTCTCACTACACAGCTCAGGCTCATAGTAATTCTCCTGTTTTCGGCCTCCCCAGTGCTGGGATTATAGGCATGCTGGGATTACCAACACACACTGACTCAGTGGCCAGCTCAGCACATCTGGCGGTGGGGCCAGCACAACATATGGTGCTGGGGATTGAACCCTGGTCCCTGCACTTAACTAAGCAAGTGTTTAATCTGCTGTACTATTTCACTGGCCCTGTCTGTGTAAATTTTAGAATAATAAAAAAAATCTGAGGTTTCTTTAAGAATCATGTTCAACCTAATCCACCACATAGACAGAATCATTACTCTGTTGAGTCCTTCAAGCCATGGACACAGAACCCCTCTTTTTGTTTAGGATTCGTTCAATGTTTCTCATCAGAAATTTATAATCTGCAGCATGTAAGCCCTGTGTGTGTGTGTAGTTTTAGATTCACCTAAGTGGTGCATGCGTGGTTGTAGATGTCACTGCAGCCTTAAGCTCAAAGTCCACTCAAAGAAGATTCTTACCCGCTTTGCTCACCTGTGTCTCCAGGGCCCCGGCAGCGCTTGGCCTGCAGCAGGCACTCTCCTTGCTGATAGAATGGATGCATTCATTGCTTGCACTGAGAAAGGGAGTCAAATTTTGTGCCTTTGCTTTTTGTCCTGGGACCTTGCTGAACCTACTCACTGCTTCTAGAATTACTTTTGTAGATTCTTTACAGTTTCTAAGTACACAGAGGCCAGGGAGATAGCTCAGGGGCATGAGAGGCTGCCTGGCAAGTGCAAGGTCCTGAGTTTGATCCCCAGTTCCTCAAAAAAACAAAAGTTTCTAAGTTCATAGACAGTTATGCCATCTGTTAACTGCTTGATGTCTCTTTTCACTGTATGCTTTTTATTTCTTTTTCTTGCTTTGTGGCACTGGGTGGAACTTCTGACACTACTTCAGTACTAATAGTGAAAGAGGCCAATGTTGCCTTCTTTTGGGTCCTAGGCAGGAAGTCCTCACTGTTCACCATAGAACCCAGCATGACCCCAGGAAATAGCTCAGCAGAATAAGCTCTTGTCTGGAAAGTGCAGGATTCTGAGTTCAATCCCTAGTACTGAAAAAAAAAAAAAAAAAAAGATTTTGGGGCTAGGGAGATAGCTCTGTGGCACAAGTGTCTGCCTGGCAAGTACAAGGTTGTGAGTAAACCCTGGTGCTGCTAAAAAAAAAAAAAAAAAAAAAAAAAAGAACCCAACATGGTATTATGCATTTGTAATCCTGGCATTTGGGAGACTGAGGCAGGATGACCACCATGCATTTCAGGCCACCCAAACTCTGTGTTAAAAACAAAACAAAACAGGTACTTCACCATACTGTGTGTTAGCCACAGTGTTTTAACATATGCTGCAGAACCAAACCAGACCTAGACTCTCACAATACATAGACAGCTATAGCTATAGCTATAATATAGATATTGATTTGTTTTGTGATACTGAGAATGAAACCCAGGGTCTTCACATTGAGTTACATCCCAGCTCCCTGAATACTGTGGTTTTTTTTTTTTTGTTTGTTTGTTTGTTTTTTTGAGACAGAGTCCAAGTTTCCAACTTGTTCAGGCCAGGCTTGAACAACTGAGCTAACATTTCTCCTGCTTCAGCCTCCCAGAATGAGATAACAGAAAAAATTGAAAAATGCTAAGGAAGTGGCTCTGTGTGAAGGTCCCAAGTTTAATCCCTAGTACCACCAAGAAGAAGAAAAGGAGAAGAAAAGAAAAGGAAAAAAAGGAAAGGGAAGGGAAGGGAGCAGAGAGGAGGGGAGGGGAAGGGAGGAAAAGGAAAGGAAAGAAAGACTCTGACCCTAAACATCCCTGGCGATCTTCTAGGAGATAAACCTCGTGAGACCAGTGGGCGTCGCCCGGGGCGCTCTCCGTGGTGCTGAAAGCCACCTACCGCGACAGCATGGTGGCTTCCTACATCCCCAGGATTTGAAGGATGCCTGTTAATTTCTACAGTACTTATGCGGTTTTGTTTTGTCTTAAAATGAAATGTCATCAAATTACACATGGTTATAGAACAAACAGAACTATCTCACTATTATGTTTTAAATTATTATTAATTATTATTATTTTGTAGTACTAGGGATTCAACTCAGGACCTTGCACTTTCCAGGCAGGCTCTTATGCCACTGAGCTATCTCCCCAGCCTTCATTGTGTATCAAATGCAGCTATATTCACTAGGACTTTTTCTTAAAAATTAGGGAACTCCAACTCAATTGCTTAAACCCTCAGGAATTTTTCGTCTCCTATAACAGCAAATCTGAGGTCAAGATAGATCAGTGTTGGTTAATTCAGGAAATAACATGAATATCACTAATAATTCAAATACTTTTCATCTATCTCTCAGCCTCATCACCCTCTACATTTAAGCCTCATGCTCAGGTTAGATTTCCTCCTGTCACAAGGTGGTGATCACAGTTTCAGATACTACATCCTCAAGGTGACTCCCAGAAAAAAAGGGACAGTATCTGCTGGCCATGATGACACAGACTTGCAATTCTAGACTTTGTGTGCTGAGGCAGGAAACACATGTAAAAGCCTGACATGGACAATTGAGCAGCCTAGCAGGACTGTCCCACAGTACCAAGGACTGGAGATGTAGCTCAGTGAGAAGGCCCTGGGTTCAATCCCCATTCCTACAGAAAGAAAAAGGGGGGCAGGGAGATAGCTCAGTGGGAGATAGCTCCGTGGCATAGGCACCTGCCTGGACAGTGCAAGGTCCTGATTTCCACCCCTGGTACTGAACAGGAAAGAAAGAAAGAAAGAAAGAAAGAAAGAAAGAAAGAAAGAAAGAAAGAAAGAAAGAAAGAAATTATTTTCTTGTTTTGATCCATCTGAAGACCAGGAAGTTCATGGATCTTGAGGCTGGCTGCTGATAAGCAGTGTCTCCAGTAGGGCAATTGCCAGGGATGGTGATGTGTGAGGATGGAGCAGGTGTCCAGGCTGCTCTCCTGGATGCTGAGCAGAGTCCTGTGGCTCTCAGGCCTCTCTGAGCCAGGAGCTGCCTGGCATCCCCAGATCATGGAAGAGAAAGCACTAGAGGTTTATGATTTGATTAGAACCACCCAGGACCCAGAGCAGCCCCATACCTTGGAAGAACTGGAAGTGGTCACAGGAGAGCTGAGCACAGGTTCAGGAGTTGGACAGAGAGGGCTGCCTGGTTAGCGCCAGGTTCATGCTGGCAGTGCCGCATGGCTCTTAGGCAACTCTTATTGGACTGTGCTTATGAGGAAAATTTCAGCAGTGTTTGCCATTTACACATGAGCTGGAAATCTACATTTCTGAAGGAGCGCATTCGACAGAAGAAGGCATCAACAAGCGGAGAAATAACAACGGGTGAGTGGCCGCCACCGTGGAGAACCCCAACCCTCAGGAGATTGTGGAGCAGTGTGTCCTAGAGCCCGACGGACAGCTGTCCTCAGAGTCACTGTGAATCGGTTGGTGGACTAAACTTGGTAAAATGTGAAAGACTTGTGCTTAATACATGGGTGATTTGTACCTCAAAGCATTTTCTAAAGAATTACTCCCAAGCAAGTTTTCATTACAAGACACGTGGTTTGTTCAGTGACTAGCATTCTCAGGATTTGTAACACTTAAATGATTGGACAGGAAAATATTTTCTAGCCATTATGAGTAAGATTAGTTACTATTTTTCTGACACCCATTCTGATACAACTACTTTTCATGTCAAATATCTGCTGTGCTCAAATCTATTCAATTTAAATCATTACTCTAAAATAAATAAATCAGGCAATTCTTATAAATAAAAAAAGTAAAGAGAGAGAGGCCAGAATCTGGCCATGGGCCTTGTCACGAGAGAAACACTTCTTGGTGGGCTGGCCAGTGGACTAAAGCACCTCCTTAGGCAGAGATGGGGTTCTATTTCCGGCTTGCTGTGCTGGTCCCACCCACAAGGAGTGACTGAGACTGGGCGTGGTGGCACGTGCCTGTGATTCCCAGCACTTGGGAGGCTGAACACAGGCGAATCACTATGAGTCCACTCTACATAGTGAGACCCTGTAGACCCTATAGACCCTGTCCTAAATACATAAAAACACAAAAAAATCTCAGAAGCTCCTTAGCACACACAATTCCTTTCAAGCTACACTAACATCCTATTAAAATGGTTGCCCTTGGGGGCTGGGGAGATAGCTCCTTGGCACAAGTGCCTGCCTGGCAAGTGCAAGATCGTGAGTTTGAACCCCGGTTGCCCTTGAGAGCTCTAACCCTCTTACTTAAAATGTTTCTGTTTGGTCCCAAACATGTCCTACGTTTGACCGTGCTTGTTATTTCTTCCCCATCCCTGTATAGAACCCACTGGAGCAGAAGGACCTGCCCATCTGGCTCACCTGTGTCCCCAGCATCCAGCGTACTGCCTGCCACATGCAGAGGGGGAGCACCCATAAACATCCCTTGGGAGAAAAAAATGACTGCCATCCTGGTGAGACTTACCTCCTGTGCCACAGCCCTACTAGTTCATGGTCAAGGGACCTAGGATGACTCTGGCCAGCTCAGACCAAAGACGGTCACTTCTCGGAGCTCAGGTCCCCTCCCACCGCTCCATCACTCCGTGTCTCATGCCATCACTTTATCTACAGTGACACAGACCCACAAAAGCCCCTGCGTGACCTGCCCCTGCAGCCCCTCGGAGCTCATCTCCTCTGGCTCTCCACCTCCCTCTCCGTTCTGAGCTTGCGTTTTCCAAGTGGCCCTCTGCACCGGCCGGTCCCCCTGGCATGCTCCTTCCCAGTACTGCCACGGCTCCCTTCTGCCCTCTTAGAATCTTTAAACAAATGTTTCCTCCCTGTGCAAGATGGTCCTCGCCTCTCCCTAGCCTTCTGCCCTGCTTTGCTTTTCTCCATAACACGTGCGGCTCTGCGGTATCCGGTTATTTTGTGAATCTTCCACTGTTTCCTGCCTGTCTCCCTCTACTGGAATGTAGCCTCCTTAATGGCAATGAGCTTTGACAAATCTGCAAAGTTACCTGTGAGAAAGAATATAGTAGGAGGTCAGCCAGGTAGCTCAGCAGGTTAAAACGCCTGCTTAGGCAAGCACTAGGGGACCAGAGTTCAACGCCCCCCCCTGCTGTGCTGGCCGCACCCCCTGGGCACGAGCCTATGATCCCTGCATTTGGGAAGCTGAAAACAGGAGGATCACTGCAAGTCTGACCTATGCAGTGAGACCCTGTAAACCCTGTATTAAAAACATTTTTTAAAAGAATTTTTTATTTTATTTATTTATTTTTTTCTTGTTTCAGAACCTTTATTTGTTTATTCACTCATTTTTATGGCTGGCTCAGCCCACCCCGAGGGCAGGGCTGGCGCAGCATGTGGTGCCGGGGGTCGAACTGCAGTCCCTGAAGCCACCCAAGCTTTCCCAAGCAGGCGCTTTAGACCACTGAGCCATCCCGCCAGGCCCCTTAAAAACATTTTTAAAAAAGAAGACAGTGGGTGTTGTGGCAGGCATCGTGGCATCATGTCTGGGCTGAAGCTTTAAGGACCAGTGCGCACCTCATCTTCCCTTTCCCATGGCCAGAGACAGGCCATGACCCAGGTGCTGGCTGTTCAGTTAACCCAGATGACAATAATGGCAACAGAGGAGCACACAGTGTGAGCAAGAAATAGACCATTGCAGGTGTGCTCATTTTCCATTACTGTGACAAAATGCTGAGGGAATCAATTGAAAAAGAGGAAAGGTTTACTTGAGACCACAATGTTGGAGGTCCGGTTGCAGGCTGGTCGGCCTTTTTGTTTTGTGCCTGTGGCAAGGTAGGGCAGGCAGTGTGTGGCAAAAGGAGCTGCTCACCTCATGGGAGGCAGGAAGTAAAGAGGCAGGGAGGGTCTGGTGTCCCACCATCCCCTTTAGAGACACACCACCCCCACAGTCCTAGCTCCCTCCCATTGGGCCCCACCTCTTCAAGGCTCCACCATCTTCCAAAAGCACCACCATGGGCAGGGGATCAAGCCTTCAATGCATGAGCCTTTGGGAAGGAGCCATTTGTCCAAGTTACAGCAGCAGGTATAAGATGCGGAGACTTGGAGCTATCCGTTACTGCAGCAAAACACAGTCTGTCTTGACTGACTGTCACCATCCGACTAGTGTCTGTGCAGATAAAGAACATTGTGTAATCCCTTAGCAGACCCAGCGCGTAGCAAAGGCTGCTAAACTGGTAGTTATTGGTGGTCTTTAAAAATCATCATTATTGGGCCAGACAGAAAATTCAGCAGATTACAGTGCCTGCCTTGGCAGACTCAGGGGCTGGGATTTGATTCCAAGTGTGCTCTGCCAGCCCTGCTCCCGGGATACGCTGAGACAGTGACTGAGAGTGGGCATGGGGGTGCACACCTGTAGTCCCAGTGCTTGACAGGAAAATCACTATGAGTCTGATCTGTTTAGTGAGACCCTATAGATTGTGTACTAATTTTTTTCAAAAGCATCATCATTAACATTTGTCTTTTTGAGACAGGATCTCATTACGCATATCAGGCTGGTCCTAAAGCTCACTTTGTAGCCCAGATTGGTCTCAAACTCACAGTAATTCTCATACCTTAGACTTGCAAGTGCTGGGGTTACAGGAGTGCACCACCGCATCCAGCCTGTGTTTATTACTGCTGCCATGTTTTAGTTCCAGTGCTAGAGATGCCCCTCAGAGCCTCACGCATGGTAGGCAAGCACCCTACCACTAGGCCACACCCCTAGCCCACACTACTGCTTCTTCTGAGTGAGTTGACCCCACCCACCCCCACCCTTTGCTTTCTGGAAGTCTTCTCCCCGCCCCCTATTAACTTTAGTTCCTTGTGAGACTTCATCCAGCCCAGCTTCCCAGTGGATCTCCTTCCTAGTTATATCTCCTGGGGAAAATGGAATATTTCAAGGCAGAATCACCATTCATTTTCCATAGGTGCCATGACAGATCATCACAAATGTAGTCACAACAACACAAATGGGTCACAACAACATAGCTTATAGTTCTGGATATCAGAAGTTTGAAATAAGTCTCCCAGTTGTAATTCAAGATGTTAGCAAGGCTGGTTCCTTATGGAAGACCCAAAAGAAAATCTACAGACTTGCATTTTTCTATTTTTTTCTTCTTTCTTTCTTTCTTTCTTTCTTTCTTTCTTTCTTTCTTTCTTTCTTTCTTTCTTTCTTTCTTTCTTTTCCTTCTTCTTCCTCTTCTTCTTCTTCTTCTTCTTCTTCTTCTTCTTCTTCTTCTTCTCGCTTCTTCTCACTTCTTCTTGTTTGTTTTTTTTTTTTTCTTTCTTTCTTTTTTTTTTTTTTTTAAAGACAAGCTGTCACTGTGTAGTTCAGGCTGCCACCCTCGAGCTCACTCTGGAGCCCCGGCTGGCCTCAAGCTCACAGCGGTCCCCTTTCCTCGGCCTCCTGAGTGCTAGGATTGCAAGCGTGTGCCACCATGCCCAGCTTTGCCTTTCTTTGACAACCCACTTATACTCCTTGGGTTGTGTCTCTTTCCTCTGGCTGCACAACATGTCCCTCTAGTCTGTTCTTGTCACCACGTTAGCCTCTCCTTGGGAGCCAGATCTTCCTGGGCTTTCCTCCTGAGGGATGCTTGCTCTCCCTGTATGCACCACCCAGGTAACCCAGGACCATCTCCTTATATCACGAGCCTTAACTCAGTCACACCTGCATGTCCCTCATGCTGGGAACAGGTAGGTACCTTTGGAGACCATTGGCTATCACAGTTCCCTCCCTCTGCTATACCCAGGTTAGGGAAAGGTGCATTGTCTTTTCTCCTGGTGACATTCTGTCGCCCTCTCAACCTGCTGCTTACTGGGGCTGTGTGACAAGAGCTCAATATCCTTCCATCAGTATAAGAAAAACTTGATTTGGGACCAAGGATATGGCTAACCTGAGTCTGAACTCTGCTGTGGCTAAGTTTTTCTGGCAAGCTGTAGACGGTAGTGTAAGGTGTATGCTGCAGTGAAGAACATTCTCTTATTTTGTCTCTCCTTTCTCTCACACATGGACTTGGATGCATATGTGGAGGGCAGTGCTCAAGCAGCCACCTTGGACTATGAGGCAAAAGACATATGTTGATTGATGATGGAGCTGTAACGTAAAGGAGCTAGGCCCGGCCCTCAACACTGTGGAGTTCCAAATGGCCTGGACAGCCTTCTCTCTTGACACAAGAGATTTGTCATGTAATTATGGCCCCAGTGATGTCTCCAGAGGCTGTGATCATGGCATGTTAGGTGGCAAGGGAGAGTTAAGGTGATAGCTAGAATTAAGTCACTAATAGGCTGATCTTAAAAGGCAAGATTCACCCTTCATTTGTGGTTTCACTTTTCAAAATAGCTATTGTTTATGACTAACCATGGTCTGAAAATATTAAATAGAAAATTCCAGAAATAAATAAGTCCTAAGCTTTAACCCACATACTCTTCTGCATAGTAGGATGAAGTCTTACGCCAGCCGACTGTGGAACATAAATCATCCCTTTGCCCAGCATGTCCACATTGTATGCCCTACCCACCTGTTACTCATTTCATAGCTGCCTTGGTTATCAGATCATCTGTTATGGTATCATAGTGCCCATATGCAAGTCACCTCCATTTTACTTAATAATTGTCTCAAAGCATAAAAGTGGTAATGCTGGAAATTTGGATTTGCAAAAGAGAAGCCAAAAAGTGCTTCCTTTAGTGAAAAGGTGCAAATTCTCCACTTAATAAGGAAAGAAAAAAAATCTTACACTGAGGTTGTTAAAATCTACTAAAAACAAATCTTGCATCTGCGAAATTGTGAAGAAGGAAAAGGAAATTCCTGCTAGTTTTGCTGAGGCACCTCACACTGCAGAAGCGACAGCCCCAGTGCATGCTAAGAGCTTAGTTAAGACAGAAAAGGCACCTGGATGTTATCATAGCTTTGTCTTTAGAAGGGAAAAGAGCACCTAGAGGTGCTGCCTGGCACCCTGGGTCTCGGCACACATCACCTTTGGCCAGCTTTCCCTTCCTGTTGACTGCGATGCCTGAGACAAGCAACTTAGAGAGAAAAAAAGGTTTATTTTGGCTCACAGCTTTAGTGGCTTCTGTCCATGCTTCTTGTCTCGTTGCTTTGGGGCTGTGGAGCTGCAGAATCAAGGAAGCTGCCCATCTCACTGTGAGTGAGGAGAGAGGAAGGGGGAGAGTGGGGGAGAGACAGACAGACAGACAGACAGACAGACACACAGAGAGGCAGAGTGTCCCAGGATCTCCTTTACCTTCACACTCCCACAGGACCCAAAGCCTTCCCGAGGGTCTTTTTTTTTTTTTTTTAGAGGTTATTTCTTTTTTTTTTTTTTTTTTCAATTCTTTTATTGTTTAAATTTAACAATGGTTATATTACATATTTTCATCATCGGATCAGTTTAGATTAATACATATAGGTATATAAGATTGATCAAACAACTAAACATTAACCTTTCTAAATCCACATTACTTTTTTTTTTCTTTTCCCCCTTTTTTTCTTTTTTTTTTCTTTTTTTTTCCGAGGGTCCCCATTCCTAAAGATCTCACTACCAGTGGCGCTGTGGCCTGGGGACTGAGCCTTTCATACACGGGTGACATTAATCCATACCATAGCAAGTGGGGGACTCAGCTGAGAAAATTAATCCGAATTACCTGAGGAAGTCGGAGGCGAGGACATGCTCAGAAAGGGATTGGAAAACAGCTTGCTGCTGGCTCGGATGAGGAGGAGGAAGAGGAGGCGTGGCAGGCAGGCGGGGCAGTGGGGTGGGGATGCAGGCAAGGCCCAGAACTTTTTTTTTTTTTAGAGAAGGGTCTACAGGTTGTTTAGGGTCTCACTACTAGATCGGACTCGTAGTGATCCGCCTGTTTACAGCTTCCCGAGAGCTGGGATTACAGGAATGCACCATCACGCTCACCAGTACAGCAGGCCAGGAAATCAAACCCCCAGCCCCTGCACCCGCCTGCAGGAGCTTTAATGCGCTGAGCTATTTGTATGCCAGTCACTTTGGAAGGGACACAGCCCTGCACTGATGCCAGCCTGCAAGACCTGCCTCAGATTTCCATAGATAATAAATTGGTGTTGTTTTAAACCATTCCCTTTGCAGTGACTTGTGATGGCAGGGATAGAAAACCAATTCATCGCTGGTCCTGGCTTCTTCTGAGTCCTTTCATTTGTAAGAGCTCCGATTAGTAATAACAAGCAAAACCAATACCCCTTAGAAAACACGCTGAGCACCCTCCGACTGTGTCTAAAGCAGCCTGGGCTGCTATGTCTACCCCCAGACTGGAGATTGGGGCGAAGGCCCTCACGCTGGGCTACATCCCCGGCTCTCTGGATTATTTGTAATTTTGAAATCACGTTTCTGAGTCACGGAGTTGCACGGGCTGGTCCCACACTTTCCATCCGCCTGTCTCAGCCTCTCAGAGTGCTGGGATTGATCACAGGTGTGCACCACCAGCCCCAGCAAAGTGGTGCATTTATAACTGGAAACTGATCAATAAAAGCAAAAGGGGGCCAGCTGTGGTGACACATGCTGGCAATGCCAGCACTCTGAGAGGCTGAGGCAGGAAGATCACCAGTTCAAGGTCATCCTGGGCAATTTAACAAGACCCTGGCTCCAAATATTATTTATTTATTTATTTATCTATCTATCTGTCTTTTTGAGACAGGGTCTCGCTATGCAGTTCAGGCTGGTCTTGCGCTCACTTTTGTAGCCCAGGCTGGTCTCGAACTTGCACAGCTCGCCCTGCCTCAGCCTCCCGAGTGCTGGGATTACAGGTGTGTGCCACCATGCCTGGCTTCCAAATATAATTTAAAAGGCTGTGATGCAGTTTAGTGGTACAGGCCTTGCCTAGGAAGCTTGACACATTGAATCCTATTGCACGTGCATGTGTGTGCACACGCGAGCGCTCGCGCGCACACACACACACACACACACACTTTCCTAGATTTCCAGATTCCAGGAAGTGTGCTTCGCACATGAAGAAGAGTGGAGTTCAGAGAGGCTGAGTACCTTTCCTCAGCTCACACAGCACATAAACAGCAAAACAAGACTTGAACCTGGGGCAGGCCTGGAGAACCAGCTTGCTCAGTCTCTGCTCTATGGCGCCACCTTGCGAGCAATCCCAGGCTCCTTCCCGGTCGGGCTACCGGCGATAGGGGTCCGCCACCCCAGACCCAGCAGGGTTTCCTTACCTAGTCCTCTGCTGGCTGCCTGGTGAATTTCTCCAGCGCCTCCTTGTCTCCACCATGTCCCAGCGTTTCCCTGGCCTCGCTCACCGCCGCAGTCCGGACTCCGGGAGCGATGGCGGCTCCTTTGGGGCTGCGTTCCTGTCGAGGACCGTGGGTCTGGAGAAAGACTGCTTAGACAATGGTCCTAGCTCCTTGGCGTCTCCTGGGAGCGCTCCGGAAGTGTGGAAACTTCACAAATACGTCAACCATGGCGGGGGAGGGGGGGACTTGTTAAGATTCAGATTAGAACCCCGCTTACTGTAATCCCTGCCGTTTGAAAGGCTGAGGCAGGAGGACTATAAATACAAGCTCAACCCTAGCAATTAGAGACTTAGTGGGGCCCTGTCTCCAAAAACCCCCACAGAATTACAGGTGCTTTAAGGTCATACTATCTCTAAGAATCATAGCATGTTCTACATAACAACACCTTGGTTAACTAGAGACAGCATATAAAGGGATCCCCTGAATTATATTGTATAGTTAGTTATTTCAAATTTATTTATTTATTATTGATTTTTGCAGGACCCAGGTTCAAACTCATGACCTTATACTTGCCAGACAGGCACTTGTGCCACGGAGCTATTTCCCCAGTTCCTATATTTGTTTACTTATTCACGGTACTAAGGATTGAATCCAGGATCTCTACACCTCTACAGTGAGCTAAATCCCAACCCTTTTATTTTTTATTTTTTGTAATTTGAGACAGGTTCTCACTAAATTACTCAGACTGTACACAAACTTACCCATCCTCTGCCTCTGCTTCCCAGGGTTTTGGGGTTACAGGTGTATGCGGCCACACCTGCCTTGTCAGCATTTTAGTTCGTGCATGTATTTTGTGATGTTAGCACGACAACAAAATTACAACAGTTTTTGGAATGTGTCCCCATTGTTAAGCGAGGAGTGACAGGATGTGGAAGTAATCCCATCCAGGGACATCACATGATGCAATTGTAATGCATGCCGGTGCCCTGGTGCAAACCTCTTTGCTGACTGGAACAGCATCTTGTATTTATGCAACACACTTAACATTTTCATTTAAATTAGGGTGCCACCCATGATGTTGTTTACATCAGGTTCTACCCTATATTCTCTTCCAGTGGCAATTTCAGGAGAGACGGCTTTCTATGGTCTGCTGGAAAATGTCAAATGGAGGTTGAGTGATCCGAAAAGAGAATTTCTTTTTTTTTTTTAATTTTATTTATTATTTTTATTCTTGTTTCAGAACCTTTGTTTGTTTATTCACTCATTTTTATGGCCGGCTCAGCCCGCCCCCAGGGCAGGGCTGGCGCAGCATGTGGTGCCGGGGATTGAACTGTGGTCCCTGAAGCCGCCCAAGCTTCCCCAAGCAGGCGCTTTAGACCACTGAGCCAATCCGCCGGGCCCCCGAAAAGAGAATTTCTTATACAAATCAGAATATATCAGCAAAGATTTAAAAAGAAACCTTTCTTCTCATTGCATTCCCAGAGTTCTTTGCAAGGCCCTGTTAGAACTCTTTTCACAGTGTTCGAATTATTGATTTACTGCCTGGCTTTCTCAAGGGCTTGTGGGTTCCTCAAGGGCAGGACATTCTTGCTTGTAAAGAAAAAAAAGCATGCAATAGGGAGATGTTTAATTTTCTGGTATTTGTCCAGTCTATGTTAATAAAAAGAGGGTGGTTTAGGGGTAAGTATGCTGTCCACATGTTTGTGCATTTGTGTGCTCATAAGCATGAGTCAGAGGTGTGCAAGGGGCCTTGTGTGAGACCTTGTGGGGTGGAGGCTGCAGTGGCTGATGGAGGACTTGTTGGCGGTGGAGCCTGAGGGAGTCCACTGGGGCACATATATTCCAATGAGGGTGCCAGGGACAAGTTTCTCCAGGCTGGTGCGTCAAGCATATGGCTATGCTTACAGTGTACAGGTCTTTAGAATTCACCAGCCAGAGGCTGGAAGTGTAGTGCAGTGGCAGAGCCCTTTCTTTCCTCTTTCTACCGCAGGACCACCCATAGCCCAACTTCCACCCCCAGAGAAGAAAAAAAGAAAAGCTGAGCCTGGGTGAGCCTACCTGTAATCCCAGGTATTTGGGAGGCTGAAGCAGGAAAATTGCAATTTTAATCCTAGGTTGGGCAATTTAGCAACTTAGTGAGACCCTAGTTTAAAATACAAATCAAATAAAATCTATGGCTGTGGACCAGTGCAAAGGCATTGAGTTCAACTCCACTCCACAAAAATAAAACCAAAGCATACAAACAACCCTTCCTCAGTGACCAACACTGTCTGACTGACAGATGTGCAAAGAAGCGTCCCTGCTTCCATCCCTGTGTGCAGAATGTCCCCACGCTCTGGTCTCCACCCTGCTGCGGGTCTTGCTCCTGTATCCGCCTTGCTTTCAGGGTCTCTGTGCCCTGTGCCTCAAGCTTCTGGACCCTTCCTGGAAGTGAGGGTAAAGGTGACTGTAGCACACTTATGTGTCTCTCTCCTGCGTCCCAGGGCTCTTGCGCCATCAGGAGGCAAGGCTCTGTGACCCTAGCGTCAAGGAGGCCTCTGGGAAGTTAGCACCTGCAGATTAGATTTCACAGGGTCATGGAAAGAAAGGAAAGTGGAGATTCCAGGTCCACTCTGGGCCAGGGCCAGGGTCACAGATTGCTTTGAGAGCAGTCCCAAAGCTACACAGACAGCTGGATGTGGTGGGACATGCCTGTAATCCCAGCACTTGGAAGGCTGAGGCAGGAGGATTGGTGCAAGTTTGAGACCAGCCTGGACTACAAAAGTGAGCTTAAGGCCAGCCTGAACTGCATAGTGAGACCCTGTCTCAAAAAACAACAACAACAACAACAACAATAACAAAAAACCTACACAGAACACCTGCCCTGTGCCAGGCACTGTATTTTATGTTCTGCATGGTCACATTTACAGTAGCTCCTCGCTTGTGTCGAAGTTGCGTCCCAGACACCCCTGCGATAAGTGAAAGTCAGCAAAGCAATGATTTATTTATTTATTTATTTAATGTATTTAGTACAGGGTCTATAGGGTCTCTGTATGTAGATCAGACTTGTAGTGATCTATCCGTGTTCAGCCTCCCAAGAGCTGGGATTGCAGCTGCACGCTACCACGCCCAGTCTCAATCGCAGTCTCAGTGCACCTTGAGGGTGGTGCTGGCATGTCCTGCCGGGGATCTAACACTGGCCACTGCACTGCCTAAGCAGGTGCTCTAGCCCGCTGAGCTATCTGGCAGGCCCATTATATTTATTTTAGTATTTATATATTTTTAAAGGCTTTATAAACCCTTCCCACACTGTCATAAACCTTTCCTACACTTTAAAAACACTTCTAATGTTCTTAAACATTTTCTAAACTCATAAACCTACATAATTTTCACAACATATGTATAGTGTATGGTACAGTATGTATTCATCTACCACAGAAATAAAGACCATAAACAGTATATTTTATTCTGATTTAATGCTAGAATTAACATTTTAAATATATTTTTAAAACATTTTAGGCAAAAATCATTAAAGCCATAAGTACTACACATATAAATATGTATATAGTACTGTATACTACCGCAAAATCCTGAGATAAAGTGAAAAACCCACAAGATATATATTCTTTTTGAAACAGGTTCTTGCTATGCAGTTTAGGCTGGCCTTGAGCTCACTTTTGTAGCCCAGGCTCGTTTCAAACTATCACCAATCCTCGTGCCTCAGCCTCCCAAGTGCTAGGATTATAGGCATGTGCCACCATGCCAGGATCCACGATAAATAATTTAGATGAATAGTTTTTGAAAGCCCAGGAAATGGTGAGTCCATGAAAGTCCAGCTGGGAAATAGCAAAGGGCTACTGTATATTATCATCTCTATTCAATATTACATTTTAAGTATATTTATAAATAAAAATCTCATTGAATGTTCAGCTTTATATTGGTTATAAATTACCTTGGACATCAACCTCACTTTTTGTTATCCCATTGGAGATAGGAGGAAACTGAAGCTCTGGGAGGTACATTCACCTGCACAAGGTCACTTGGCAGCAGACTCAAGGGCCGGGGAGATAGCTCAGCGGCACGGCAACTGCCTGGCAAGCGCAAGGTCCTGAGTTCAATTCCTGGTAGCAGAAAAAAAAACCCAAGTAGGCAGTAGCTCGAGATATAAGCTCATTTCCAGGGCTTTCAGCCTTTGGCTCCTGAGCACTGCACTGTTGTGGCCCAGTGGGGAGATGCAGTGCATAGCGGGGTGCCAGCCGGAAGAGGGATTAGCCGAGGCATTGCAGCAAGCATAAATTGTCATTGCTTGTGTTGTGCTGGCTGGTGACAGGAGGACGGTAACACCCACATGTTGCTGATGTCCAGTCCACTTCACAATCTCATTTGGATTGCTGTCACCGTGGGAAACTCTGGTTCACAAAGCAAGGATGGTGGAAAAGCAAGCAGTGCTTTTGTGGCAGTCTCAGGATAGCCTGCTTTGACTTGAACCCGAACCATATGGAGAAGTCATCGCACACCCACGTAAGGCGCTCTCATCTGTGAACTCAAGCATCAACCCGCTTCCAGCCTGGACGAGGTGGATTCCTCTGGCTTAGTCCCGAGGGGTCATGAGTCTGCGCCTTTCCCACGAGGGGCCCCTTCGATCATGAGAGAAAGAAGGCCTTGGCTCGGTCTCTTTCAAACTCTCCAGATGCCAGGGTTCATTTGCTGCCGCACGCTTCCAGTCTGGCTGTGAATACAGCTGCTCAGTCTGCCAACCTGGACACAGGGATCCTAGTCTCTGCAAGTGGCAGATGGATTTCATTGGACAGGTTGAGTATGTCACGTCATGCAGGTCAGCAAAAGTTCAACCCGCCCTGTGTCCCTGAAATATGCTGCCGGTGTTGACTGCTTTTCTTTTCTTTTCTTTTTTTATTGCATTTAATAAGAAATAACAATGTGACAGTTTCAGAACATGTTAGTAGTACATTTACAGTATTTGAAACAAAGCATATTGTTGTCTTCCTAGTAGTAGTTATACAGAGCACTGGGTGTAGACGTGATAATTTTTCTAATCATTATTGGTACAAAAAATTTTCTTCTCATTGAACTCAGAGAAAGTAGTTGTATACATAATCCAATGTTCCATAATCGCAGTGAGTTATTGACAAAACTGGCAATGATGGAAGCTGTTGATTTAAGCCTTTTGCAGCTCAGCATACTAATCTAGCTTTACATTTTATGCCTCGTGGTTAAACTTTCCTACTAGGTGTTTTTCTTTCTTTCTTTCTTTCTTTCTTTCTTTCTTTCTTTCTTTCTTTCTTTCTTTCTTTCTTTCTTTCTTTCTTTTTTCCAAACTGTATGTATGTATGTATGTATGTATGTATGTATGTATGTATATATGTTATGGCCTGCTCAGCCTGCCCTGGGGGTGGGACTGGCCCAGTATGTGGTGCTGAGGATTGAATTCGGTCCTTGCAGTTGCCTAAGCAGGTACTTTAGACCACTGGGCCATCTCACCAGCCCCAGTGACTGCCTTTCTAAGAGAAATCTCTGAAGCAGCTCTCAGAACTCAGAAACTCTGATTTTTGTGTGTGTGTGGGACCAGGATTTGAACTCACGACCTTGCACTTGCCAGGCAGACACTTGTGCCATGGAGCTATCTCCCCAGCTCCCAGTGATTTACTTTTAAAAAGTCATCTTGGGGCCAGCGATATAGCTCAGTGGTCCAAAGCGCCTGCTTAGGCAAGCTTAGGCAAGCCTAGGGACCTCGGTTTGATCCCTGGCACCACATGCTGCTCCAGCCCCACCCCCAGGGCAGGCTGAGCTGGCTTTAAAAAAAACAAAACAAGCAAATAAATAAAATTAAAGCCATCTCACTTCTGTGTATAAGGAAAGATGTGTGTGCCTTGCATCCGTCTTTCTGCAGCGGTACATGAACCAATGTGACTTAAGGGCAGGCGTGCACTTTAGTGTGGATTTTAATTTTAATCATGTTCTGCAAAATATTGTGAGGTTCGGGTGACATTTTTTCAACTAGCCAGCTTTTCTCTACAGATGACACAATGTACACAGATTCACATTCAGAAGTGACCTCTGTGACCTGAGCAGTGACACCAGAAAGCTCTCTGGTCCCAGCAGCCACTCCATCTGCACATCTACCACTCTGAAAAGGGCCAGTTCTGCTTTCCTAATATGTAATCATTGAAAGACTTGAATAGCCCTGCAGCTTTGGGCTTGGTTGGCCACAGAAGTGCACATGACATAGCCTCCTGTGCATCTTCCAGAAAAACACATTACACAGAACAAGTAGTGCTGCCTGGCCTTCACCACAGGCAGGCCGGCCAACCTGCGCCGCACGCCACAGTGATTCATTAATCCTGTCTAACAGTTGTGGCTCAGATTGCCTGCTACCTCATGAGTTCATCTAGTTCTGCTTCTAGTTACACTGTGTGTCACCTTTTGAACTGTAGCGTCTCCTAAAAACTCACGACAAATGTCCTTAACAGGCAGGATCAACTTTTTACCTATGCGACAGGGCTTCATAGCTTTGAGAACTTGGTTGGCTATGAAGAGTGATGCTTTTGGTGCAGACACATTTGATGAAATGATGACCTTCAATAATTGCTTCTAATTGGGGCTGGTGAGATGGCTCAGTGGTCTAAAGCACCTGCTTAGGCAAACTTACGCAACTGCAGGGACTGCAGTTCAATCCCAGGCACCACATGCTGTGCCAGCCCTGCCCTCAGGACAGGCTGAGCCGGCCATGAAAATAAATAAATAAACAAACAAAAGTTCTGAAACAAGGAAAAATAAAAAATAAATAAAATTAAAATTAAAAAAAATATATACCTGTATATATAATTGTTTCTGAGCTTCTGAGGGCTGGGGAGATAGCTTAGCTGCATAAGCACCTACCTTGCAAGTGCAAGGTCCCGAGTTTGATCCCTGGTAATGGAAAATAATAATAATAAGAGCTTTTGTTTTTGTAGTCACAGTTTTTTCCTCTTACTTTTTTAAAAATGTATTTGGGGAGCCAGTGAGATGGCTTAGCAGTCTAAAGTGCCTGTTTAGGCAAGCTTATACAACCAGAAGGGCCATACCACATGCTGTGCCAGCCCCAACCCCGGAGAAGCCTGAGCCAGCTGTAACATAGATGATAGATAGATAGATAGATAGATAGATAGATAGATAGATAGATAGATAAAGTTTACAAAAAATAAAAAATTTATTTGGTTGTTATAGGGTCTCCCTATGCAGCTCAGACTCATAGTGATCTTCCTGTTTTCAGCCTCCCCAGTGCTGGGATTACAGGGGTGCACCACTATACTCAGACTCTGTGACCAGCTCAACCTGCCTTGGGGATGGGACTGGCACAGCCTGTGGTGTCTGGGATCAAACTGTGGTGCCTGCACTTGCCTCAGCCTGCCTAGGCAGGTGCTTTAGTCCACTGAGCTATCTCGTGCCCCATCTTACTTGTTCTTTAATGTCAGATGCTTAGTGTACATGTGGCAAAGCAATTTTGAAGGTTTCATGGCTTTATTGGACAGCCAGTTACCACATTTTTGTTTTATTTTGTTTTGCTTGAGACATAGTTTCCTGTGTAGTTTGGGCTGGCTTACACTCACTACGTATCTCAGGCCGACCTCCAATTTGCAGCAATCCTGCTCTAGCCTTCTAGGTGCTGGGATTGCAGGCATGTGCCGCCATACTTGACTTCCATGTATTATACAAAGAGAGCTTGGAGAATGTAAATTTCCCATTGCTATGACCCACAATTTAATTAGGACTCCTGGCATTATCTTTTAAAAGCAGCCTTCATTGAAAAAGAAAGTTTCGTGCTTATATTGCCTGAACAAGACACCATGCCTACATCTCGTACTCTGAATAATTGTTGTGAATATGAAGAAGACAATACCAAATGTATTAATATTTTTTCTCTTTTTAAAAAATATATTATGGCCAGCTCAGCTTGCCTTGGGGATGGGGCTGCCACAGGATGAAGTGCCAGGGATTGAACCGTGGTCCCTATAGTTGCCTAAGCTTGCCTAAGCAGGTGTTTTAGACTGCTGAGCAATCTTGCTGGTCCCCCAAATGTATTAATTGTTGTAACTCTATTACTAAATGCAGTCTTATTTTGGCTGGAGTCTTAGAGTCCTTTGAAGTTTCACAATGGGATCTTCCTTTTTCTTTTTGTCTTTTTGAGACAGGGTCTCGCTAGGCAGTTCAGGCTGGCCTTGAGCTCACTTTTATAGTCTTGAACTTGCACTGATCCTCCTGCCTCAGCCTCCCAAGTGCTGGGATTACAGGCGTGTGCCACCATGCCCGGCTAGGGATCTTCCCTTTTCAAAGAAGCTCTCCAGTGATTTTTTTCCTCACTTTGGCCAGGGTGAGACTGTGAACTTACCAAGACTGTGATTAGACACAGTGCATTTCAGGAAAGAGGTGTCGACTGAAGCAATAAATAAAATAACAGGCATGCACACACAAACTAAGTCAGATTATGACTTCAAGTCTGCCACAAGATGTAGCTGGTCATTTGCATCTCACTGTAAGGCTTTGATGCAAGTTTACAAGCAACTGACTGACTTATCATGGTTGATGTGCTGCCAAGCTGCTCTGCTGGTATGACTCTGTGCAGCTACTCCACAGTGCTAACCTCACTATCTCAGCTCCACCTCAGATCATTAGGCATTCAATTCTCATAAGGAGCATACAACCTAGACCCCTTGCCTGTGTAGTTCAGAGTAGAGTTCACACCCTCATGCGAATCTAATGCTGTCGCTGGTCTGAGAGGAGGTAGAGTTCAGGTGGCAGTGCAGGTAGTGGGAAACAGGCAGTCCCCCAGATTACTTCTGCTACACAGCCTGCTTCCTAACAGGCTACTGACAGATACTAGCCTGTGGCCCAGGGTCTGGGCACCCTTGTTACATGGCATTTAGCAAGGGTGGGCCCTAGCTGCAGTGCTGAAACCTGGATTAATTCATTTGTCTCTTACACAGACATTCTGAAGGAGACACCACCAACATCCCCATGTGGCCCTGAGGTGCAGTTCTGAGCACCAGCTCGAAGATGGCCAGGACTTGGAGCCGGTGCCTGGCTCCCTAGGCTGTCCTCCTGACCCGCCCTCTCTAGATTCCTCATGTAGAGATATGTAACAATCCAGGGGTGTAGGAAGAAATATCCCCCACCTTGCATGTGGGAAAACCGAGGCCCAGGTTCAGAGTCACAGACCCTGTCTGCCGTCACACTGCCAACCTTGTTCTCACCCCACAGGAGTTTCATAGCTCCAAGTCATCTCCAGAGTGCTTTGGCTGGCTAGGGTCCCCATGCCGGGCTTTCTGTCCGGCCCTAGGATCTTAGCCCTCACTGCCATCCTGAACTCTCCCTTTGGCTCGTTTCAGTTCTGCTTGCTGACTGGTGAGAGCTCATTGCATATTAGGTGAATCAATACCACTTTTTCATGCCCGGATTTGGGTTATTTTTGCTTTGCTTACTACACAAGTTTTTAGTTTTACGCAGCTCAACAGGTCTGTCACTTATTCTGTACATTCAAGGTTTCCACTCATAGTAAATAAAGCCTCAAGGCAGGGCTGGGGCTGGAGCTCAGTGGGTAGAGCACTTGGCTAGCATGTGGGAGGCTGTGGGCTTGAACCCT
This sequence comes from Myocastor coypus, assembly GCA_004027025.1. Classification (NCBI taxonomy): domain Eukaryota; kingdom Metazoa; phylum Chordata; class Mammalia; order Rodentia; family Myocastoridae; genus Myocastor; species Myocastor coypus. Next base: position 12,998 of record PVJA010020483.1, on the reverse strand, counting down.
AGCGCTGCAAAATAGAAGACAAAAGAACAAGATTCTTGGTTGGAAGTGGCAGCTTCCTTTCACCTCCTTCTTCCTCTCCTAGGCCTGTCCCTTAGTGTATGTTGGAGGAAGGAGCTTTCTCCTTGTCAGCTCATAAAACATATATTATATGTCTTCATATATTGTATATGTCTTCATATATTAGACTGATTATCTCTGCTGTGCAGACTGCCCCAAAATCCCCCATATCCATGTTTTGTCTTGCAAAAGTTTAGAAAGTCTTATTCAAGGCTGGGGGCGGGGTGTTAGGGGCTATAGCTTCTGGGGGGCTATAGCTAAGCGGTGCAGTATCCCTAGCAAGTGCAAGGTCCTGAGTTCATTTCCAGTACTTCCTCCAAAAAAGGCCGGGCATGGTAGTGCACATCTGTGTAAGTCCAATACTTGGGAGGCTGATGCAGGAGGATCATGGGGAGGTCCAAAGCAGCCGGGGCTAAAGAAAGAAAAATTTAAACAAGGGTAGGGGGGTGGCTCAGTGCAGCGGTCTTCTTTATTTGCATATTTAGTGCAGTGTATAAAAGGTCTCACTACACAGGTCGTACTCGTAGTGATCCTCCCGCTTTCAGCCTCCCAAGTGCTGGGATTACAGGCACACCACCATGCCCAACATCAATCACCGTCTCAGCACGCTCTGGGGGGTGGGATTGGCATAGCAAACCCGGCCCCTGAGTCTGCCTAAACAGGCGCTTTAATCCACTGAGCTATCTGGCAGGCTAGTTCAAAGGTCTTAATTTCAACCTCCAGGATTACAGAAAAGAATGTCCTTAGCCCCTGCCAATTGACTTAATGACTTTCTTACAACGTTAGGCAAATACCTCACCTTTCGGCTCGGCTTTTGTCCATGTGGGTCTCCCCCTTCCCAGGCCTTACCTTGCAGCTTCTCCTTTCCCACGGTCAGGCACAGGTCAGGCAGGAAGCAGCTCTGCAGTGCCATCATGTCCCTGCTGTGTCCCCTGCTGCTAGCGCTGGCCCTGGTGGCCGCCCCCGGTGTCCGAGGTTCCTGCCCAGAGCCCGCCGACCTCAACAAAGAGGATGGGAGCCGCACCTGCGCCAAGCTCTACAACAAGAGTGACCCCTACTATGACAACTGCTGCGGGGGCGCCGAGCTGTCGCTGGAGCCGGGCACCGACCTGCCCTACCTGCCCTCCAACTGGGCCAACACTGCGTCCTCGCTGGTGGTGGCTCAGCGCTGCGAGCTCACCGTGTGGTCGCGCTCTGGCAAGGGCGGCAAGTCTCACAAGTTCTCCTCCGGCACCTACCCGCGCCTGGAGGAGTACCGAAAGGGCTTGCTGGGGGACTGGAACAACGCCATCTCCTCGCTGTACTGCAGGTGCCTGATGTCCCGACCCCCACCCTCACCTGGACCCAGTTCCCAGCCCCCAGTCCTGCCATGCAAGCCCCTGAGACCCGAACTTATACATCAGAACCAGCCCTGGGACCTCCATCTCAGAGTGTACCCCAAAACACACTTCCTGTGCCTCAGCCAAGTCCCCACAGCGCCCACAGCCAAACTCAATGGCTAACCTCCCCCACCCTCCACTGTGGGGCTGCCCCACCATTTCCTGCCTGTTCATGCACCCACAACTACCCTTCCAGGAAGGGGAGTGGGGCTCCCGCACCTTTGGTGCTCCAGGCCTAAACCCAGTCCTGACCCACCCCAAATCATCATATCTGAAATCTCCCAGACCCTGCTCCCAGACTCTCAGACCGTCAGATCACAGACCCGATTCTAGGGTATCCACTCTCATCTGGCCTGCTTATTTCCCCACCCATCTCTAACCCCCTAAACCTGACCCAGAGCGCCTAGTCCCACCCCTTGGGGCCCTAGAGGTCAGCCTGCATTTGTGATCCAAAGCGGCCGATCCTGGGCCTGGTGGGATGGCTCAGTGGTCTAGAGCGCCTGCTTGGGGAAGCTTGGGCGACTTCAGGGACCGCGGTTCAATCCCCGGCACCACATGCTGCGCCAGCCCTGCCCTCGGGGTGGGCTGAGCCGGCCATAAAAATGAATGAATAAACAAACAAAGGTTCTGAAACAAGAATAAAAATAATACATAAAATAAAAAATGCTAAAAAAAAAAAAATAAAAAAAAAAAAAAAAAAAAAAAAAAAAAAAAAAAAAAAAAAAAAAAAAAAAAAAAAAAAAAAAAAAAAAAAAAAAAAAAAAAAAAAAACGGCCGATCCTGGCACCCTCAGATCCAGCTGCATTACCCTCCATATCAACCCTAGCTTACACCCCCAAGCCCCAAGAGACCCAGCCCCGAACTCTCCTAGGCCTGTACTGTGAGCACCTGAATTTGAAGCTCCCCACCCCGCTGCACCCTGGATCTCTGAGCCCCTGGCCTCTCCTGGTGGGAATTTCCAATTTTTTGCAGGTGCTACTGATGCCTGGTGGGTGCTGAGCCTCTCACCCGGCTGTCCCTGGAGGCCGCTGGAGCAGGGAGCAGGGAGCAGAGAGCTTTCTACCCACTGGCCACCCTGCCGTCCCTGCAGTACAGCCCTTGTGAAGTTGTCTCCATTGTCCTCTGCTCATGCTTAGAACCCAAATGCACACAGGACGGAGCACAGCAGGGGGAGGGCAGGTGGTCAGGACAACGCTGAGGCGGGGACACCTCCGCAAGTCTGACCCGGAGTTCTGCGTGCATAGACGCTTGCAGAAGGGCCGCGCACGTGTGGCATGGGAGGGCACCGCCGGCCAGCTGCCCAGCGTACCTTGCCATCCTCCTCAGCAGCAGCCTTTCCCTGGGCTGCGCTGGCCTCCCCTCCAAGCCTGGAACAACAGGGGCCCTTCTAGGACCAGGATATGGTCCCAAGCCAGGGCCAGGGTCTGTTCAGTGATCTTTTTTAAACTGGGGGTTAAGCCCAGGATCTTTATATCAAGCTATGTCCTGGGCTTTAAAAAAAAATTTATTTTTTTATTTTGCGACAGGGTCACACTAAATTGCCAGGCTAGGTTCAAATTTGCAATCATTCTACCTCAGCCTCCCACAAAGCTGGGGCTGCGGGCAGTGGTCAGCAGGATGGGCTTATTAAGTGCTTTTAGCCCCCCTTCCGCACAGAGGACACTTGGGTCCCAATCTTTACATTTCTCTCCAGGTTGCAGTTTGTGTCCCCAGTACCCCTAGGAATGAGGACCTTGAGGGGTGTCAAGGGGTCCTGGTGAGGGACACCCAGGGGGAACAGCAGGTTGCTTGGAGGTAGGAGGGGCTTGGGGGAATTCCCGAGTTTAGGGACATGGGAGAAGAGCCAAGCAGAGACAGGAGTTTGGAGGTCAAGGTCGGCGTAAAAGTCCCAAGGGTGCTGGAGAATGAAGGAGGCGCCAGTGGGGTGTGCGCTGAGATAAGTTATAAGGAGCAGAGACACGGACACATTTGGTGTCCTCGGGCTTGTGTGTGTACTCAGGAAAGATTTATTGAGCACCTACTATCTGAATTTGTGGGGGGTCGGGGGGCCCTGGGTCAAAAAACTGGGAGGAGGTGTGAAGAAGTCAAAGGAGAAGCCAAGGGCTAGGCAAGATGAAAGGACCAGGCCCTGGGAAAGAGGCACTAAGGGGCTGGGAAGGGGCTAGGGTAGTGCCGAAGGGACGTGGTGGGGCTAAAGAGCCAGAGAGAGACACCAACAAGTCAGAGAGGTGACAAGGGAACACGGAGGAGCCCATGACAAGGGACTTCAGGTCAAGCCGGTGCCATGGGGTCAGGGAGGCCCGGGGTCAGCCTGTCACTCCCTGAGCTGCACAGACACAGAGGAGTCCGTCACCCTTGTGCGCCGCAGCCCCCCAGGCTCCACGCGGTTCTTGGTCTTGTGCAGGAAGTGGACGAAGCGAACCCCAGGCCCGTACTGGCGGAACACGTGGGACACCTGGGTTGGGAGGTGCAAGGTTAGGAAGGCGAGCTTGTGAGGGGTGCAGGCCTCCCCCACCCCCGCGAGGGAGTGAGGGCCTCACCTGGATCCAGTGGCCAGGCGGGCCCCTCCCAGGGCTCCTGGGGGCCACGTGGTGCTGAGCGATGACCGTGCGGCGGTCAGCTGCCAGCAGCCAGACGTGCAGCTCATAGACGCACTGGTCCAGGCGGCTGTCCTCGTACCTGGGGGTGGGGTCCAGGCCTCAGCTGCCACGCAGCCCACATCCCTGCCCCCACCACTGGTCGGTGCCCACGCGGCATGCCCTAGGCTGGCCGGTGCTGGCGACACAGCAGTGACCCACACAGTCCCCCACGCCCTGTCTTCATGGGAGGCAGATGCGTCACCCAGCTGGGAAGCCGGGAAAGGCCAAGGTGGGAGAGCAGAGGCACAGGCAGAGGTGGTGGCAGGGTTGGGCTCACAGGACACTGTAGCAAATGCGTCAGAGCTGGGGGAGTCAGGGAAGGCCTCGTGATAAGTGGGAATTAATCTGGAAAGCAGGACAAGCATCCAGGAGGGAGGAACAGCCTCAGCAAAGCCCAAAGACACAGAGGCCAGATTTGTTTCACGAAATGCAGAAAGGAGCTGCCAGAGAGGCGGAGGCAGGCTGGGCCTGCAGGACCAAGGGCAGGGTGAGAAGGCAGCACCCCAGCGTGCGGACCGAGGAGGCTCACGGGCCAGGTTGGGCCACAGAGCAGGTACACACCAGTCCATGACGGTGACATCTGGCTGCTCGTCATCCAGGAGCTCCTCCCACAGGCCCTCAGCCAGGAGGTTCACACACTGCTGCTTGACCGTCCAGCTGCAAAGGAGGGCGGAGACCTGGGGTGGGGGTACTGGCAGCAACCCTGGGACCTGGTCGTGGTGCTGGCACAGTGATGACAGCCATGGCACCCATGGGTGCCGCCTGCTCCCTCGGCCCCTTTCAGAACCCTTTGTAGCGGGCAGGGAACCGAGGCTTAACGTGAGGTCTTCCAAGGCCAGGTACGGAGGGGCACAGCATGCTGGGAGGCTCAGGCAGGACTGTAAATTCAAACCCAGCCTGTGCTACATAATGACCTGTGACTTACAGCCTGTCTCAAAGTAAAAAATAAAAGGCGGGTAGGGCTGTAGTTCAGTGTGAAGGCCCTGGCTTCAATCCCCAGCATGGGATGGGGGGAGGCCTGTGACTTGCCCAAGGTCATGAAGCAAAACGTGACAGAGCCAGAATCTACATCCTGGCCTGTGAGACTCTGGCCCCTGTCACATCCTCCCACCCGCTGTGGATGGAGGGCAGACTGAGGGCCTTGGGGGACTTGCTCTCACAGAGAAAGGTCGAGAAGAATGATAACAAGCAGTTGCTGGGTATTGAGTGGCTGACCTTGCTGGCCCCCATGTAGTCAGGCGTGCAGGGCACCCTCGCAGGTCCACTCACCTGAGGTTCTGCTGGAGAGGTTCATTCCCGATGCGCCATCCTCGGAAATTGCCTGGAGGGCAGAGGAGGAAGGAGTAGGGTGTTTGCGGACAGCCCTGGGGAGGACGGGGCGCAGCCACTGCCCGCGGACTTACCCAGAGCCTCCAGGGGCTGTCGGGTGGGACCCGTAGGGGGTGCCGGCTGGTAAATGTTGATGCCTGAAACGCAGAGCAGAGGGAGGTTCAGGCCAGCACCTGGCACAGGTCCCTTCTCAGACCAGGGCTAGGCAGGAGGCCGACAGCCTGGGCAAGGCCAGACCACGCGAGTCGTCCCGAGGAGGCGGCTGGGTATCTCATCTCCTCCATGTCCAGAGACATCCTGGGGACTCTGAGGGAAGTGGCACCCTGTCAGAAGGGCTGTGGTGAGTCAGAGGGACCAGAGAGGGACCCGGAGATAGAGACAGAAATAGAGGGACCGAGCAGATAGCTCTGCAGCATAAATGCCTGCCTGGCAAGTGCAAGGTCGTGAGTTCAAATCCCAGTCCCACACACACACACAAAAAGATGTCGTGACAAGACGGGTGAAAGGGAGATGCGGGACTTAGAGGAGCGGGGGCGAGATCCCAGGACGCAGAAGGGCTCTTCGCAGACTCCATGAGGAGCAGAGACAGACAGACCGGGATGGGGAAGCAGCAGGAGCCAGCGCGGGCGCACCCTCGGGATTGGGCGAGCGCAGCAGGTTGCGGTAGAGCGGCCTCCGCAGGAGCAGCAGCTGCCAGGTGACCCTCGAGGGCAGCAGCAGGCTCTCGCTCAGCGGCCCCCACTCGTCCAGCAGCAGCTGCCGGGCGTTCGCCTCCGTCGGCTCCGGCTGCGGGAGCTCAGGGTCCTCGGGAGTGGCGGGAGGCGGCGGCGTCGGTGGCGTTGGCGGCGAGGGAGGCCGCTCCTGGGGGCTGTCGGACCCATCGGCCTCCACCTCGGCCCCGGCCGCGGCTGGGTATCTCATCTCCTCCATGTCCAGGCGACGGCGACTGTGCCCGCGCCGCCGAGGAGCAGCTCCGCGTTACCTGGGCGGGAGGGTGGGGCGGCCGAGGCAGGCAGAGGGCGGGATGGGTAAGAACCCGGGCTGGCTCCTCCCTCAGAGCAGGGTCCAGAGCCACATCCCTCCCCAAATCCGGGCACCCGGGCCCCATTCTCTGGCGTCCAGGCCCACTTGTTGTCCCTGCATTTCCCAGCCTTCCTGCCCCAGTTTTCTGGGGCCAGCTGAGTACCTGTACACCGGCCCCGGACGCGGCATGCAACAAATCAGCTAATACCAGGGCGCAGCTTGCTAATGAGGCCTATCTGCCTCGTTAAGGTCAGGCAGCAGGTCTGAAAGGCTAATTAGTGTCCTTGCTCCTCTGCCCTCTCTGGGACACATCCCAGCCCTGGAAGCAAGGTGTGGAGCCCAGCGAGTGGTCCAGCTAACACAGACCGGAGCGGGGAGTGGGCAGTGGGGTTCCAGAGCTGGAGGAAGCAGGAGAAGCAGAAGTGTTGTTATTGGGCGTCCTACCTCTGCCACCCTGGTCTCTGTCACAGGGAGTTTGGAGCGAGGAATGGGGCATGGCAGGGCAGGAGGTGGTGCTGAGGAACCCGTAGGACTGGAAGCCCTTGGGCCACTTCCTGACACAGGTAAGGGGGGGCAGGGTCGCCACAGAGCCGGCAGTTCATATCCTAACAGACGAGCCAGGGTGACTGTCAGCAGTTAGTTCAGGGAAGAAAGGCGACAGCAGGCCTATGTGCCTCCTGGCATCCCTAACCTGTGTCAGTCACCCTCATGGCAACCCTGTGAGGGGTCCAACTGTGATCCTCACTTTACAGATGAGGAAACACAGGCCTGGTCCCTTACATTTCCACTGGTACTTTCTGCCCTGCATTCCTAGAGACAGAGCCCGACTGTCAGGATGCTGGGAGCAAAGGTCCCTCGGGTGACTGAGGGGTGCTACGTGCCCGGCCCTGTCCCCAGGCCTGTAGGTTGGGCGGGTTCCTTCAGCCTCCCACCCGCCCCAGGACATCACTGCTACGTCCATTCCGCAGATGAGGACGTGAGAGCAGAGAGAGGCCTCACTTGCCTGAGTCACACAGCTGCTGATGGCAAGCTGGGGTACACTTGCCCTCGAGGACACGGAGTCAAATCAACCCGGGAGATGGCTCTGTTCATGAGCTGCCTTGAACTCATCAACCTTTAACACCCCTGCAGATGTGGGAGCTTGTAATAGCACTCTGTTTATGGATCAGGGAACCAAGGCAAAGTAGGTGAGATGACCTGCCTTGGGGGAGTTGGGGAGTCACCAGGACCTGGGAGCAGTGGGGACTGCTGGGGTGCTGGGCAACCAGCTCATCTGAATGCTGGGCGGAGCCTCTCCAACGTGGACATCCCCAGAAATTCCCAGAACTGGCAGGGCACCCAACACACCCATGCCTGGAGATTCTCCCCTGGCCACCACAACCCACCACAAGGCTCCCTGGGCCCTGCCACCCTCATTGTCATCAGCACAGGAGGAAGGGGCGGGACGTCTGACCAGCAAAGTCAGAATCCAGAGCTGGGTGTGGCTGGAGCCAGAGGTGCTCAGGAGTCTCAGCGGCTGGCGGGACCTCCCTCTTCTGCCTGCCCCAGCCTGGTGTGATTGGCCATCATCCATTCTGGTGGCCTCACCCTGCTGTACCAAAGCCAAACCCTACCATTTAAACCTTTCATGGCTCCCTAGTGCCCTCCAGAAAAAATTTCAGCCCTTTGGTTGGCATTCAAGGCCCTGGATTTCTGGTCCCTGCCTTGGGACCTGTTTCTCCTGCCTTAGGGCTTTCCTTGTGACATTCTCTCCAGTTGGGATGTCCTTATCTCTCACTTGTACCCCTAAACTTGTGGTTCCCAAGCACTGGGGTATGTTAGTGTCACCCAGGGAGTTTATTAAAATGTAGATTCCTAGTCCCGTCCCAGGAATCTGGGATGGGCCCAGAACTGATAGGGTTACATTTTACTTAATTTGAGGGGCCTGGGGCCCACCTTGTGTCCTGGAAGCCAGGTGGGGACCAGCCCAGAGCCCAAACTCCCCTCTCTCCACTGGAAGATCAGAGAGGCCCCAGTGTGGGAGCCCAGCCCTGGGCAGGCTCTTTCCTGAATTGGCTGTGGCCTGGGTGGCATACACAGCACCCTCCCCCAAAGTCCCATGTCCTGCACGCATCATATATGTGACAGGGTGTGAGCCATGGTGTGGCTACTTTGGGAGAGGGTTTGGCAGCACCTTAGGAAGCCAAGCATGCTAGGAAGCACTGTGCCCCGTAGTCCCTCCCGGGGATCACGCAGGAGCGCTGTGCCTGTTGCTGTGCTTTCTGCCAAGTCCCAAGCTGAGGACAGCCATGTGCTGTGGATGGCACACACCGTGCCAGGTCCAGGATCCAGAAGGTCCCTGAAGGCTGAGTGTTGAAGTCTCGGCCTCAGCTTGGGGCTGTTGGGTGGCGTGACACCCTCCAGGGGTGGCGCTCAGGGGAAGTTCTGACCACAGGCTGTGCCCTTGAAGAGAGAACTTGGGACCCTGCTCTTCCCTTTTGTTCTTTCACTTCGCAGCCATGAGCTGAGCAGGTTTGCTCTGACACAGACTCTTCTGTGTGCTGCCTCCTCATCACAGAGCCCTTGCTTTGGATGTACCAGCTGACCATGGCCTGAACCCAGGAGCCAAAATAAACCTTTCTTCCTTTTAAGCTTATTACCTGAGATATTTTGTTACAGTCATGGGATGCTGAGTAATACATAGTACATCCAAACAGTGACACGGTGCTTAGCAAACTAGCCAGGCAGAGCCTTTCCAACCTAGAAATCCCCAGGTGCACAGCTATAACTGTGGTACTTATGAGGCTGAGGCAGGAGGATGGAGAGTTTGAGGCCAGCCTGGACTACAGTGCGACAATATCTCAAACAGAAGGAGAAGTAGAAGAAGGATGGGGAAGAACAGGAAATGGAAGGGGGATGGGAGTGGGAGAGGGAAAGGGAAGGAGGGAAGAAGAGTAAGAAGCAAGGGGAAAGGAAGGGAACAATCTATCCAAATATAAAACATGGATGAAAGCGAGCGAGATGACTCAGTGGTCTAAAGCTCCTGCTTAGGAAAGCTTAGGCAACCGCAGGAACACAGTTCGATATCCAGCAGCACATGCTGTGCCAGCCTCACCCCCAGGGCAGGCTGAGCCGGCCATAATATAAAAAGTAAATAAATAAAAATAAAACACGGATGAACCTAAAAATTGCTGTGAACAGTGACAAAAGCCAGGCAAAAATATAACTTGCCAAGGGACTCCATTTATATTAAACTCTGGAAGAGGTCAGGCTAATCTTGAATCCATGAAAGCAGGGCCGTGATTGCCAAGGGCTGAAGTGCAAGAAAGGGCTTTCAGGGAGGTGACAAAATTCTGTCTTCTTTGTCAAGATCATTCTGTGAGTGTAGATATTTATCAAAACTCAGAACTGGGCATGGTGGTGCATGCCTGTAATCCTAGCACTTGGGAGGCTGAGGCAGGAGGATCAGTGTGAGTTCGAGACCAGCCTGGGCTACAAAAGTGAGTTCAAGGCCAGCCTGAACTGCATAGTGAGACCCTGCCTCAAAAAGACAAACAAAAACAGAAAACTTATATCCCCATATACATCTTTTCAGTTTTTTGAGACAGAGTCTTCCTGTATATCAAGTTCAGACCTTGAACTTACTGTGTAGTGCAGACTGGTCCTGAATTCATGCAGATTCTCCTGTCTCAGCCTTCTCAGAGGAGGTGGTGCTGGAGCAGAGGCCCAAAGGAGCTGGGCGGGATACACGCCAAGGCAGAGGAGACAGCAAGTGCGGAGGTTTGGAGGTGGGACCCAGCTTGGAATGTTTGGGGGCCAGCAGGAAGGTCGGCATGGAGGGGTGAGGTCAGGGGCTTCTGGAGGGAAGGCAGGTATTGCACAGCGGATGTGAACTGAGGACCCTCAGAGGGACACTGTGGAGGGCCACAGTGTTCAAGGCTAGAGGCCAGAGCCGAGACCTAATCTAGGAGGCACCAGGCTGTCGATGCATGCTAATACAGATGACAACGGTGTGGTCGTGGGGCACTTGCTGTACACCAGGCCCTGCGCTACCAGCTCTGCAGGTCCTACTCAGATACACCCTCGAAGACCGGCAGTATTATTAAACCTGCTTTACGGATGTGGAAATTGAGGCATGCACAGGTGAGGTGACCTACGGTCACCCAGCCTGGAGGCAGTCCTAGGGCAGGGATTCAGGTCAGGAGCACTCGCTTGGTGACAGCAGCTGCCACCTAGCACAGTTCTCACCAGCAACCTGCCCAAGGCCCTGGCACCAGCAGGGCACCCCTCCTGGGGATGGTAGGGAAGGACCCTTCCCAACCCTCCCAAGTTCCGGTGGCGGCTCCTCCCTCATTGGCTCCTGGCTGTGTCCCTCCCATCTCTGCCTCTGGTCTCAAATTGCCCGCTGCCTTTTTCTTTCAGGTACTGGGAATGGAATTTATGGTCCTCTTGCTTCAGCCTCCTAGGGTGCTGCGATTACAGGTGAGTGCCACCGCGCCCGGCAGTAATTACGTTTCTAATAAACTTTTGGGTTTTAGCAAGCCCCACCTGTACCATGGGTGTCTTTGGCAAAGGACGTTCCTTCTCCCAGCCTCACTTTCCTGCAGGAGATCGCCTATGTGACCCTCATGCCTGCTCCAGCTGGTCCCGAGCTCCACGCTCCTCCCTGTGCTCACAGCGTGCCCTGTTTTTTTTTTTTTTTTTTTTTTTGAGACATGGTCTCGCCATGCAGTTTGGGCTGGCCTTGTACTTACTTTTATAGCCCCTAGGATGGTCTCAAACCTGTAGCGATCCTCCTGTCTCAGTCTCCTGAGTGCTGGGATTACAGGAGTGCATCACGGAACCCAGTATCCTGGAGGTTCGCTGGGCCCTCAGCCCTCAGCCTCCCTTCCCGCCCCAGGGCCGCTGCACAGGCTGCGCTGTGTGTGAAAGCCTCCCTTTTCGCAATTCCAGGTTGACTTCAATTCCACTCAGACGTCCCTTGCTAAGGATATTCACACTTTTCTGGCTTTTTCCCACCTAAAGATGGGTCTTGTTGATTGTTCTTTCTTGGTCTTTTCGGCCCATGCTCCACCCTGCTCTGCTGTCACCACACCACGTTCCTGCTTTCCTGCACTTTCTGTGCTCTGTAAGTATGTGTGTGGGGGTGCGTTTGCCTGGTCACCGTGTGGTTCATCCTGCCAGAATGGCAGCCTCACCTGAGCAGACTTGTGGGCAGGGCTGTTTCATGTTTGTCTCCAGCTCAGGGCTGACAAGGACAGTGGCTCTGCTTACTGGGCAGGGCCGGCCCCAAAGCAGGAAGCAGCCACTGTTCTGCTGAGGAGCCTTAGCCGGCTCCCACGGCTCCTGCTGCAGCACCAGTGTTACCCCAGACCTGGCCTGTGCCAGGGCTGGGTCTTGCTAGAGGCGCGGGGCTGGGGGAGCAGATCCTGGGGTTACACCGGCAGCAGAGGGCAGGAGGTGCAACGGGTAGGGAGAAAGGCGGGCCAGGCTCTGCCTCTTGTGTGGGGAGCTGTATGGCAAGCCAGATTTCCCCAGCAGGGGGCGACAGAGAGGCAGAAATGAGGTGGGCTAGGAGGAAGTGAGGCGGGACGGATTCTTTCAGGGCAGTCATTCAGGGCAAAGAGCGTCCAGAGAGAAAACTGGAAGCCAGAAATCAGAAAGGTAGGGACCGAAAGACAGGGAGACACAGAGACTGGAGTGGGGTTAGTCAGAGCCAGGGAAGGATCTGGAGGCTTCGAATTACCCAGAAGGCATCATTTTGGGGATCCAAGGGAGCAGGGACATTTCGTAAATTTGCAGATGTGCCAAGTACGCCATGCGGAGCTCCGCGCTGTGGTACTGTGCAGAGCAGCTGGCAGGGCTGGGGCTGTAGCGCCGGGCAGAGTGCTTACTTAGCATGTGCGGTCCTGATTCATCTGCTTGGTGGAATAATACCTGGTCCCTAACAGGAGCAAGTTGTTTTTCATGCAATAATACTCAGGGAATCAACATCAAGATATACTTTTAGAGCCAGAGGCACAGCTCCTGCCTGGCAAGAGCTAGGTCCTGAGTTTGGTTTCCGGTACTGGGCTAATTTGTGCCGGGCAGAACACGTGGGTGTGGGCACTTGTGCTAGGCGCTGACTTTCCGGGAGACACCGGAAACTTACCAGCCATCTTCCGCAGAGGGGAACAGGGAGGTCGGGGCGCGGAGGGAGGGACAGAGGTGGACTTTCCACTCCTCCCCTTTGCAGTCCTCTCCACCTGTGTCCTAAGCCTGGGTTACCTGTTCAGACAATGAACCAGATTAAACCAGAAGAGTGACAAGGACAGAAACAGCCAGAGAGGAAGGAGGAGGAAAGAGGGGGGAGGGAAGGAGAAAGGAAGGGAGAAAGGAATTTCACTTTCATTTTTCAGTACTGAGGATGGAACCCAGAGCCTTCCCACTGAGCCCTGCCCTGGCCCCTTTTTATTTTTATTTTTATTTTTATTTATTTATTTATTTTTGATGAAATTTTGTTTTTATTTTTATTTTTTATTTTTATTTATTTTTTTTCCAATTCTTTTATTGTTTAAATTTAACAATGGTTATATTACATATTTTCATCATC
>PVJA010020482.1:19198-37025 GCA_004027025.1 Myocastor coypus | reverse complement strand
AGAAAAAAGAAAGAAAGAAAAAAAAAAAAAGGAAAGAATATACTTCTCTTTGGACTAAGAGGAAGCAGATACATATACAGTCAAAGGTTTTGCAATTGCAGTGTGCCACCAGTGAAGCTTGTGATGTTGGAGGCTATTGAATCTAAGCCTCCTAAAGCTCATCTCACCAATCTAGCTCTGCGTTCCATGCATTGTAATTAAAGATTTTTTTTTTTTCTTGCTGGGTGGTCAAGGGCAAGTCGAAGCAAGACCTGTATAACTAAATGTTCTTTTTTTTGTTTTGTTTTTTGTATCTTCCAGGGTCGAATCTCCTCAGGATTAAATTTGAGATATAGGTCTTACTTTATCTTGGTCTTAACCATCCAACAGAAAAATCTAACCACAAGGTATAAAAAGGAAAGTTATATTAATATGCTGAGTTGTAAAAGGCTTGAGTCAACAGATTCCAATAATGCCAGATGATAACTCACTACTATTATGAACCTCTTGTACTATATATGCAGCTACTTTCTCTTTGTGCAATGAAAGGAAGATCTGTACTAATGATATTTAGACAAGAAATCATGTCTGCCTCTTGTACTCTGAACAACTACAACAAAGACAACAATATGCAAGCTATTAATTATTACAAAATTAATTAATTAATTAACAAAAATAAAGATAAAAATATGGTGAATGTTTAAATTAATTTTTTCTCAGATGGAGTCTTCCTAGATAGCCTCAACTGGCCTTAAATTTGCTTACATAGCTCAGGCTAGCCTTGAACTCTTGGTGATTTTTCTATCTCAGCCTCCCAAAAGCTGGGATTATAGGTGTGTGCTACCACATCTGGAAAAAAATATTATTTTTAAAAAATTAAGATATATTATGCACAGGCACAAATTCCCTATAATGAATGTGATCATTCAGTGTGTCAAAAGAGTTACAAAAATTAATTTTAAGAATTTATTTTAGGGTTGGGGAGATAATTCAGTGGAATAAGTGCTTGCCTGGCAAGCGCAAGGTCCTGAGTTCAATCCCTGGTACCAGCAGTTCTGGGAGTCCTCTCTTGTGAGTGTCTTCATTTTCACTGCCATGGTTGCCTCAGTATCCTGAGTACATTCAAAAACATTTAGCATTTGTGATTATCCTCACTTTTGGGAAGAGCAAGAAGTCACACAGTGCCAGATTTGAAGTATAAGGTAGCTAAAAATATCCACTGGCTCTGGGCAGCACCATTCACTATTTTGATCACACCCCATAAAGACACAAAAGAGAAATTCCAGAATAGCTATAGAAGATGGCAAGCATTCTGGGGTGTGTTCTAAGCAAGGGTAATGACAATGTGTCTTCTGTTGGATAAATTTTAATTTATCATATATTTGGGTGACTCCTAGAACCTTTCAATCTGGAGGTACAAAACACTCCAGATGTGGGTTCCTATCATTTAGGCTTCATGTGAGAAGCAGAGCCATGACTAGTGATAAAATAGATCCTTCATAGAGTTTAGGGTATCAGTACGGACAGGAGCCCACTAGTGTTCTGTCGAGATCTGTTGCCCCTGTCTGGTCCTAATGTTAGTGTATCTGACCAGAGGCATGAACTGAGGATGACTAAGAACAAAATGAAACCAGAAGAACATTCTTGAACCATAAGAAGGAATTGGAGCTGGTGTCTGGCTCTCACAAGAACCTATAGGTCGTACCATCTCTAAGTCCTCAGCACCACTGATATGGATGACAAGCCAGGGAACTGGTCCCCTTCATCATGGGTCACCAAAGAGCATAGTCCAAAATGCCTAAAACATGGTGGGAGTGGAAGGAGCTGTGGGCCCCATGGTCAGTCACACCCACCAGTAGAAGCAACAGGGGTACAATATCAGCTGATTCTATGTCAATGTTCAAGCAAAAGAGGACAGTTGCTTTACTTCCATCCTCCATCATTAATACAAGTTTTCCTCATAACCAAACCTAGTCCAGGACTACACAAAGAAGGGAATTCTGGGAAGTATAGCTCCAGCCTAGCTAAAAAGAATAATACAAAGTCCCAAGGGACAATAATTAGAAGCCCACCAAAATCATGTTCCAACAGAGATTTTCTGACTCATCTTTGAACAAATAACTCTTCAGTCAGGATATACACAAATACCTGAGAGAGTATGGCTGTAATTGGACACAGGCTTCAATCTGGGAAGAGCAGTAATTACAGCTGGAGAGACTTTCCCTCCAATATATACTTGGCAATGTCTAAAGACATCTGGGGTTGTCACACCTGGGGTGTGCTACAGATATCCAAGGGATGCTGCTAAACATTCCCATAGAGCACAGGACAGCTACTTTGTATTATAAAGAAATACACAGGCCAAAATAAAAATAGTGCTGAGATGGCAAAATCTTGGCATCAAAATGGTGTGCTGAATAGCCCGCAGTCCTGTGGTTCCTAAGAAATCCAGAAAAGACTCATAACACTGGCCATAATATGTCATTTAAAACTCCATACTAAAGTAGAACAACAGATTTTTTATTTATTTGCTGCAATACTGAAAATTGGACCAGGATTGTGTCACCAAGTTAGATCCTCAGCCTTTTTCATTTTTTATATTGAGACAGGATCTCACTAAGTTACTAAATTGCCCAGATAAGATCTAAACTTGTAGTTCTCCTGCCTCAACCTCCCAAATTCTAGAATTGCAAGTGTGCAGTACCCGCATAGGTGAAAGTAAAAGGATCTCCTTGTGAAAAGAAATGGTGTAGCCAAGGGTAGCGGCGCTCACCATAAGCCCAACACCCGAGGAAGACCAAGACAAGCAGAATGCAAACATAAACCCTGCCTGGGTAGTGTAGTGACTTAGAAAGACCATGTCTCAGAACAAGAGAGTACTGGAATAGTAGCTCAGTGAGAAGACCCTGAGTTCAATCCTCAGCATACTATGGAAATTAATTAATTAAAATGAAGTGCATTTGTACAGAGGGGCATAGTTGTTAGAGGTCTCAAAAGGCAACTTACACAATGGATAGCTGAGACAAGGTAGCCTAGGAAGTGTCAAGACTGCATAAACCCATATGGTTCCTTTCAGAGGACAATTTCTTTCCATAGCCAGGGAATAGGTACCACCAGGAGCTCTCATCCATGGCAAATAACCAGCTCTTCCCGGGTGCCACATAGCCTCTGGGCTGCCAACAAACATTCAATGTTGGATTTCTAAATGTTTTGCTAAATGCTTTTTTAAAAAAACTCATTTTATTCACAGTCACTTTACAGCTGGTGGCTGCTAATTGTCATCTGTTAGGTTGGGCATCAGAATGTGTCATCAGAAACTCTGTCCATCTGTCCTGGGCTCTGTTAGGCTTCCTTATGCTTCCCACTGCAACTGCCTCCTTCCTGCTCTCCCCAGGGCAGCCCATCCCTGGCTCCACAGCTAGGCTTCTGGGGAGGGGAAGAAGGGTTTTTATTCATGGGGCTTCATTTGTCTCTAAGTGTAAACAGACACCGGATTTCAAAATAAAAGCCTGAAGACATGAATGCCAGTGTGCTGTATCAGCCAGAAATCTTTTTTTATACAGAAGATGTTAGAAAAAAAAATATTGCATGAATACAGAATGAAACAAACACAGTCACACATTACCCCCTGAGCTTTCTCCTAACTTTGATGGAGTTGTTAATAGCTTCTACCTCTGAGTGATAAGATTACTTTCTTCATTTGCCGGGTCTGGGTTTGGTATAAGAAACACTACCATTTTTGCACTAAGAAATAAAAACGATAAAGACTGTCTTTAAGTGGAGATGGTAAGGACAGGCTTGTCTGCCTCAAAGGGATAGAACAGGAAAACAAGAAAGGGATATCTGTGACTGTCTTCATCAAGTGAAACCCAGACAGATGTAAATAATTATTGTCATCCTTGCTAACCAAACTAAACACTCTAGCTGCTGTGCATAAAACTTTATCATCATATCGTTCTTTTCCTTTCCCTTTGCTCCATCCTCCCCTTTCCCTGTCTTTCTTTCCATTATTCCTACCTTACTTGTCCAAGAACAAGAGCACCCCAAGGCCTCATTCTACCCAGCTGTGACTCACAACTGAAAAGTCTCCAAGCACAGGGGGGGTCCCGGATAAATGTCAAGTAATAGCCACAGTCTCCATCTTTTCTCTTAAGCTTAAGAATCCAAGCATCTTGGCATTCATAAATACAACTAGAATCTGTCCCATCTTCTTAAAATTAAGAAATAGCATTTTTTCCATCCCCCATGCACTCCCATGCCATGACTCTTCTTGTTTCTTTCACGCAATGACTCACTCGGTATATTTTGCCCATCATGACTTTTCCAAGAACTATACTGGATCCCAGAGATATGAGGATGACAGGGTAAATGTGTTTCCTGTCTTTATAGAGACATTTGGCTGAAGACGACAATATTAATCAGTCACTGGCTACTTATGCTCATTTGGGGAGAAAAAATACAAAAATTAAGTACAAGATGTTACCAGAGTACATGTTAGGGGATTCTGATGTAGTTGCAGATCTGAAGGGTGACATTTAGGCTGAGAAAAGGTCAAAAGAAATTGGGAATTAACAGGTCAAAGTAAAGAGAAGAAAGAATGTTCTAAAAAGAAAAGGCAGTCCATAATGTGTTTTGAATATGGGGAAGGGAGTACTGGCAGAATTGAACCCCAGTTCTTCCCACTTGGCTATATCTGTAGTCTTCTGGGGTTTGTTGTTGCTGTTGTTTGTTTTGTTTTGTTTTGTTTGAGACAGGCTTTTATTATGCATCTAAATTGCCCAGACTGGATTCAACTTTACAGTCCCCATATCTCAGCCTCCCAGAATCCTGGGATTACAGGTGTGCATCATGCCTGGCTCCATACCATAACTTTTTAAAATGCAACATGTGTAATACAGTAAATAAAATGCCAAGTTGACTGAAGGAGCCAGGAGGCTGCAGAGTGAAACCAAGCCAAAGCATACAGGCCTTAGGAGCCAAGTGAGGCGCTTGGTCTTCATCCAGCCATGGTGTTAAGCCATGGACGGGTTCTCAGCAGGAAGATGCCACTTAGATTGAGCTTGTGTGTGTGTGTGTGTGTGTGTGCCTGTGTGTGTGCCTATGTCTGTGTGTAACATCACTCTAATGTGAAGAATGGACCTGAAAGCTAACAGGTGGTGAACCGCCCCTTATTCATAAATCTTTCTTCTCTTCGTCCTAAGCACATATCAAACAGCTTTTCCATCTATCTTCCATCCTTTCATGTATCCAGGTGTGTTGTAAAATAAAAGCTGGCTGCCGTGTGTGCATACACAACATACATAACGTCCTTTCCTTGTTTAGGACATGGGGGCTTGATTCAGACTTCTCTGGCTGTTTCTGTGGGCTGCAATATGGACAGAGCAGGGACCTGCCACCAGCAAGGGAATGAGGACAACATCCTGGAACTGTAAGAGTAACACAGCAGAAAGCAGCTGGGCCTGAGGAGCTTCTTGGCACAGACCGGCTCACCCACTCTAGACTCTAGATTGCTTCACAAGGAGAAATACACTGGGATCTCCTTTGAGACACTGTATTTAGGGGATTGTGTTATAGCAGCTAAGTCTTCACCTTAACTAAAAGTTTTTTGGGTTGATTTTTTTTTTTTTTTTTTTTTTTTTGGTACCAGGGATCAAACTCAGGACCTTGCACTTACCAGGCATGCACCTATTCTACTGAGCTATCTTCCTGACCCACCTTAACTAAAAGTGAACACAGCTAAATTCTTTGGTTCTAAAAAATAAAATTTCACTCTGGTTAAAAAGAAAAACAAAAGCATAGATACGATGGCTTTGGGCTAGCTTCCAAAAGAAAGAAAAAAGAAAGCAAAGAACCTGGCTTAGAAGCAAACATAAATGAATAGCCTCTTCTGTCACTGCCAATGAGGCAAATAACTAATCATCTTCACTTTTCTTTTTACATTCTCCTCCAAATTCAAATTACTAAGACAGAAAATCAGAATGCCTAGCACAGGTCACATGTCAAACCTTGGACCAGACACACAGACCAGAGAGTGGGGAGTGTCTATTTTGATATTGCCACTAAGTCATATATAAAGGAAGTGGGTAGATCCCTTAAGGAAAAAATAACAGTACTACAGGGAAACAGGAACGGATGTCTAACCTTAGAGAGCAAGCCTGAACATAGGGCAAACTCTTAGGAAGCTACAGCAGAGGCCCTGGCAAGCACTGATGTTACCTTAGAGATGAGAGTAGTGATTTTAGAAAGAGACAGAGAAATGTAAGGCACATTTAGGAGGTCAAATCAAAAGGACTTAATGTATATTTACTGTATATTGGTTATCTTTTTTATAACATAATTAACTTTTGAACTGTAAAACCACAAATCAAAAAACACACTTAACTGAATTTCTACTTCTAGTGAAAGTGGAGTAGCTTATATAAAAGTAACCTCTGGTGTACGACAAATTCAAACTTTGAGCAAAAGACAAAGCAAATTATTTGCAGCTGTTTACTTTTGAATGATGAAGTAGAAATATACATATAGGCTGGCCTGAGATGCTGTCTATGATATTTACTGAGGAAATCTAATAACAGAGTAAGATGCATAGTATGATAGCAGGGAAGGACAAGGAGCTGCAAGAATACATAAACAAAGAACAGCAAAAAAGTATTGCTGGTGGAAAGAAGGGGAAGATATATACTCTAATTGCTATCACTTTGGAGAAATAAAGGCTCATACACATTTTTTAATACGTGTCATATGCTGAAAGTCTAAAAGTCTTCTTGATACCTTTAGAAGAATTGTCCAAACATTGCCAATGAGGAAATGTTTTCAACCCTTACAAGAACGTTTCTAGAAAAAAAAAAAAAAAAAAAAAAACAAGAACGTTTCTAGAGACTCAGGATAATAGCCTAGTACTTCTTAGGCTATCTTCTTCGTATATAATCTTCCAGAAAATAACAGGTCTATATGAAAGACTCCAGGTTCAATTCAAAGATGAGCTATAACTATAGAAAGAGCCATTATCTGCTTCTTGCAAATAAAGACCAAGGAAAATGCCAGATGAAGAACACACACATAACTGCTACCTAGAAACCAGTGAAAACCATAACCATCATTTCTATATGAGATCAAAACTTGAAAGAAAATATAATGTCTATGAAATAAGATCTCAAATAAAAGATAAAAGAGTGCAAGGGGGAAGAGACTATCTAAAAACACATCACATTTGAAACATTATTGGTGAAGTTCAGAACATAGGTAAAACTATTACCAAAGTCACATTAAAAACAAAAATGACATAGAAGTGCTAATTGATGTCAGTAGACATGTATAACTGGCTTAAAAAACTTGAGCAAAATGAAATGGGTATAAAGAAAAAGGTAAAAGGCATTAGAAAATAGAAAATTAATAAGACAAAGACAGCCACTGATGCTGCTTAGAAAAAAATACAGAACAGAAAACAAAATAATAAAATATAAAATTCAAACCATAATATTTTCCATGTAAAGGTAACTGCAGATTAACTAATGATATAGTATCTTAGAAAAGTTTTATGTAGATTAAGAAAAATAACACATATTCTTGTAAAAATTTCTGTGTTTAAAAAAGAGTGAAATATGTTTTGGACAAAGTCAGAAAAAAATGACATCACATTTACAGGAGCAAAGAAATGTAAGACAACAGGGAGGTCAAATAAAAAGGACTTGATGTATATTTATCTTATATTGGTTACCACTCTTGCAACACAATTAACTTTGAACTGCAAAACCGCAAATCCCACTATTTTTAGACTGCTTAACAGCAACATTTCATGTTAAGACTGGCCAAATAGCTCAGTGGATTAAAGTGGCTACAAACAGGTGCAGGGGTCAGGGGTTCGGTCCTTGGGCCTGTTGTGCTGGTCCCCCCCCCTGGGGTACACTGAGCCGGCAATTGAGACTGGGCATGGTGGCACGCACCTATAATCCCAGATCTTGGGAGGATGTAAACAGATAGATCATTACAAGTCCGATCTAGTAGTGGTGAGACCCTGAACACCTCGTAGACCCTTCCTTAAAAAAAAAAAAAAAAATATATATATATATATATATAAAATATATATATAAAATATATACATAAAAGATAAAAGAGTGCAAGGGGGAAGAGACATATATATATATGGTGTTGAAAGACAGTGATTCAAGATCTACAAGTTCTTCAAGGAAGCAATGGATACTTCCAAATTTGTGCATACTCCACAATGTTATTCTCATTTGATACTTTTTGAAGAAATTACTAAATTTTAATTAATAAAGAAAATAATTAGCAAGTTATAATAGAAAAACAGAGAAAACCACATAAGATTAAATGAAAAATTAAATTTAAGAAATTTAAATGAAGTAAAAAGATTAAATGATTGTGATCAGCATATAGGTACCATAAATTGTAATATAGAAATTACAGTGTAGCAAAAGTTAGTAGAGCAGAGAGAAGACAGAAGGTATAGTTACCAATGTATACCTAAGAGGCACACAAATAATCTCACTAAGGTTAACTTTAATGTATTGAGGAAGAATCTTAAATTTGTATTACTAAGTAAAAGAAGTC
This sequence comes from Myocastor coypus, assembly GCA_004027025.1. Lineage (NCBI taxonomy): Eukaryota > Metazoa > Chordata > Mammalia > Rodentia > Myocastoridae > Myocastor > Myocastor coypus. Next base: position 28,475 of record PVJA010020482.1, on the reverse strand, counting down.
AATTTCAAAAGGTTACATACTGTATGAGTCCAACAATATAATTTTTGAGAAAGGATAAAACTACAGAGAAAGTAAAATGATAAGTGGTTTCTAGAGATTCCAAAGGAATAAGAAAGAGATGAACAAAGAGAGTAGGAAGATTACAGATATTTAAGGAAGTGAAACTATTGTTCTGTTTGATATTATAAGGATGGGTATATGTTGCTATCCATTTACCAAAATCTATAGAATGTATAACACCAGTGATGAACTCTAATACTACTACGGATTTTACTTACTAATCCTCTCTTACTGCCTTATCAATTGTAACAAATATGCTCTACTAAAGCATGATGTCAAAAATGGGGAAAGAAGAGGAAAGATAAGAAACTATGTGGAAATCACTTTTTTCCACATTTTTCTATAAAGCTAAACTATTTAAAAATATTAAATTTTAAAATATTTCTGTTGAAAATAATGAATACAGTAAAAAAGATGTGAAACAAAGAAAAATTATTAATAATAACGTAGTAATCTGTGAAGATGGCATTTAAGGAAAGATAAATGTATTTTATCTAGTTCTGCTAGGAACACTGAAATTTTAAGCAAAAGACTTAAAAGAGACATACATGGTTTGTAAACCTATAAAGAGATGTTTACCATCATTAATTATCAGGATACTGCAAAATTTATACTACAGAAGAATGCCACTGCACACTCAGTACAATGGCTAGCACTGGAAACAGTGAGAATACCAAGTGTCAATGAGGATACCAGCTGCCATAGTTAGGATGTCAGATATTCTCCCACAAAGGCTCATAAGTTAGGGTTGATGTCCAGCCAAAGGTGTTATTGGAGTGGGTAAAGCCCATAAGAGATGTGGCCTAGTGAGAGGCCTTAGGTGATTGGTATATGAATGCCCTTGAAGAAAATAATGGGATCCCAGCCACTGCCTCTTCCTTTTGTTTTTACATTTTGGGCATGAAGTGAGCAGCTTTACTCTGCCATATGTACCTGCCTCACCAGGCCCAAAGGCCATGGAGCCAACCATGGACTGAAACTTCCAAAATTCTATGCCCAAATGAACCTTTCCACATTATGTGTCACACACGCATTTTGTTCCAATAACAGAGGACTGAACTAAGACAGGAGCAAGCACAATTCTTATACTTTGTTCATGGAGAGTAAAATGGCACAACCACTTTGGAAACGTTTATTAGAATAAAAGTAAAAACTCCCACCTATTGCATGATTCAGCAACCCAACGTCAGGAATTTAACTTAGAAAATGAAAACATATGAACACAAAAATATTTGTACACAAATATCTGTAGCAGGTTTAGTCATGTTAGCCCCAAACAAAAAATAATTCAAGTGTCCACTTTAAGATAAATGAACTACGCCGGGCATGGTGGCGCACACCTGTAATCCCAGCACTTGGGAGGCTGAGGCAGGAGGATCGATGTGAGTTTGAGACTAGCCTGGCCTACAAAAGTGAGCTCAAGGCCAGCCTGAACTGCATAGCGAGACCCTATCTCAGAAAGACAAATAAATAAATAAATAAATAAAATAAGATAAGTGAACTAAAACAATTGAAGACCTACTTAACCAATAGAATGTTGCTCAAAATTTAAACAAAATACCTACATGAATGATGACTAGAATCTTAGGCTGGAGGGCCAATCAGATAGCTCAGCAGATTAAAGTGCCTGCTTAGGCAGACACAGGGACTGGGAATTTGATTCCCAGCATGTTGTGCTGGCCCCACCCCAAGGACACACAGAGATGACAACTGAGACTGAGTGTGATGGCACAAGCCTTTAATCCCAGTGCTTAGCAGGCTGAAAGACAGGAAGGATCACTACTAGTCCAATCTGTGTAGTGAGACACTGTAAACCCTATACTAAATACATAAGAAAAGAACCTTAAGTTATATGAAAGAAACAGAGTGCATTTCCGTTTATATGTGTTTCCAAAATGAGCAAAACTAATTTGTCTCATATAAAACAGTTAAAGCTGGATTGATAAAAGAATTTCCTGTAAAAGGACACAAGAGAATTTCGGAGAGGCAGAGGATAATGATAGGATCTGTACCCTTTGAGGGTGGTGTTCCATCAGTATGTATATTTGTCAAAACTCACACAACTGATCACTTAAAAATGAGTGCATGTTATGAGAGGCCAACTATTATTTTACATTTTTTAAGAAAAAGAGTGCAAACTTTTCCAATTATCAGAAAAATCAAAGCCACATACAAATATGCAGCATTTTAAAAGAAAGAAAGTAGAAAACTTGAAGCAAATTATAGCATGAGGTAGGATGAGTGAAAAATAAAAAAAATAATAACCACTGGCAGTGATAGCCTTAAAAACAGAAAGCAAAACGTAAAATCAAGCCAATTTAAGAGCCAGCTGTTTTCTGAGTAACATTAATAGAGTAGCAATATTTACAGGGAATTTTAAAGTGGAAGACACATTCAATAACAGATGCAGAATGGCTTAGACTATGACAGGTTTTCCTTAGCCCCCAGAAACCCCAATAGGGCTACAACTCCTAGTGGTTCTGTCTATAAGCTGAAGTCCTGCTGGAACTGAGACAACCTTTGCTGTTCCACATGGGTCTTATAGGAACAATGTGCATATTTAATTTGGGTCATCAACATATCTCAGACTCTAACTCTTGAACCAAACACAGAGTCAACAATATACATTGTAATCCAGTTTAAAAAAAAAAAAACAAGTTAGTGTCCACCAGTCTCTGAGTACTATAATATTTCTGGTCTAGCTGCCCTGCATCCCAGAAACTTCATCCTCAAAGGTAAGCCTTCCTGTCACAGTAGACACTGTCAGTTCCCTGTTCATAACTCCTGAGCACCTTACCATCCCAGACAGTACCCAAAAGCTTTCTGTGGCTACAGGATTATGCTCAGCCCCTACACAAGGACTAGGACAAATCTTTCATCCAATTAATGTCTCAGGTACTAGTTAATTAAGAATAGAAGTGGATGGATAAACATCCAGATTCTATCCTGAGATAATGTGGAGATGGATCTGGAGTACTCTTCCAGAGGTGCCCAGTAGGTTTAATTGTTGGCTCCTGCATTGATGCATTGGTCATTCTTATATTGCTTATCTTTCCTTTCCTGTCTTAATTACCTCTTCCTTTCTGGCATTTCCTGGGTCACCTCCTGAAGAAACTGTAACTCTAAAATCCTTGCATCAAGAGCTAGGGAATTTCTAATTTGACACTTGTCTGACTTTTTTAAAGACTTTAAAACTAGATCCCAATGTAAAGCCCAACTATATGTTACATGTAAGTCAAGTGTCTAAAGCAATATTCTTCAGGATGTTGAGAAATAAAAGGATGAACAAGATATTCCAGATAAAAACACACAAAAATTGACCACAAGTGAGAGATGCCTCCAAGAAATTTTCAGTATTAGTAACACTTCACTTGGCATTCTCTTATTGTGCAGCAATAAATCAAGATTAATAACAAAGTGTTACATATGTAGTTATTCATCTGAAGTAACTGTTGGATAAGAAAAGAAATGCATATCAAAATATAAGCTTGCTTACAGCAATGAGAAGACCGTGTATATATAGAATGAAACCACAACATTGCTATTTATAGCATATTAAGTAAGTTTAAATATATGTTATTAAACTGAAGAGAAGAAAACTAAGGTAGAAACACTTTCAAAAATTAAAAATCTAAAGAAGTCAAAGATCAGAATTAAATATAAAAACAAAAGCTAGTGGCTTGAAAACAAAGTTGTGACTAGCAAATGAATGAGACTAGACATTTTAGAAACAAACAACAAAATGTATAGGCCATTAGCTAATTGAATAGATAAAAGAAAAAAACAATATATTTAAAACATATGCTAAACACGAAGTGACAGAGAGATAATAAAAGAGATAATTTCAAGTGTCATAGAAAACAACAGTATAGGATAGATACATAGCTACTTTGTCTTCATTGAGAATAAAAGTTATAGTAATATTTTTAGACAAGATACCAGGTCTGCACCTTTTCCTCTGAATAACTACTATAAAGACAACAACATGCATAATATAAATTGTAACCATCCTACTAACTTGTTTTGAAACTGCTTATTGCTATTTTTTCTCATTAAAATGAATTAAAAAAAGAAAACTACATATATTCCACAGAAAGTTGAAGACTTGGATGAAATAGATAATTTTCCAGAAAATTATAATCTCAGCTGACCCAAGAAAAAAAAGAATCTAAACATAGTAATTTTGAAAGTAATTTTTTACTGTATAGAATACAAAATAGAATCAAAACAGAAAAATTACAAGTGATATAGAATTTCACTTAACAAAGTAACAGAAATACCACAGTATTTGTTGTAATGCATAGTGTTGTCTTCCAACCAGCTATTCATATTACCAGATACATGCATTCAAATAAGAAATTAAGAAAAGAAAAAAACAATTGAAAAAAGGAGACAAAACATATTAAACATTATCTACTCTTTTCCACAACCAACAGAAATCCACAGTTCAGTTTTCCAACCATCCTGTTTACATACATAGATAAATCTCTTTCCCTACTCTCTCTTCTGTTCTCCTCAATTCAGGAGCTCTTTCCTTCTGAATAAATTCATTCCTTTTCCCAGTATCTACTATACCTTTCAGATTCAAAGGTTCTACTATACCTTTCAGATTCCATCTTTCTTTTTCAACTTCTCATACTTACAGGGTACTTGCACATGCAGGACTAATTTATTTCACTTAAAAGAGTATGTTCTCTAGTTCTATCCATTTATGAATAAAAGTCTCAAATTAATCCTGTTTTATAGCTGAATAATACTCCACAGTGTAACAATACCACATCTTCTTTAACTGTTGCTCACTTAATGGGCATCTGGGTTGTTTCCAAAATTTAGCTATGACAAATTGTGCTGCCCTGAGGGACCCACAGGACTCTGGAGAGCTGCAGTCCATGGGCCCAGCACATGTAGGCATAGAGCCTTCCTGACGCCTGGTCCATTAATTTAAAAGTAATTTGGAAAATAACCAAATATCTAGTCACCCAAAGTATAGGAGACCCACATGGTTTCACAATGTAAAACTACCAAACCTTTACAAAACAGACAATCTTTACTACTTTTATAATTCTCAGGTTTAAAATAATACTGAAAACTTCATTTTACAAAACCAGCAAAACTTCTGTACTAAAATCTGACAAAGATGGCATATTTTTTTCAAAAAACAGAGCAAATCCAACTTATGAATAGTAATGCAAAAATCTTGAATAAAATATCAGCACTTGAAATCTGGCAGACATTCATAGAATAATATAAGATTTAAAATGCAAAGATAGATCAACATTAGGGACTCATTATAGTCACGTGTGAACTTTAAAAAATGATAGAATCATCTTCAAAAATGCTGGTAAATGTATTGGATAAAACAGAATACTTGGTCTTTGTTGAAAAAAATAGATGGAAACAGATACAACTTTATTAAAATATATGGAAACAGATACAACTTTAATATGATTTAAATAGATAGAGGAACAAAAAGCCACTGTCATGTATAACAGCAAATTGCCAAAACATTGTCACTAAAGACTGAGATAAAACAAGATACCTACCATTACTGCACTATTTAACATTATTCTAGATGTTTTAGCAAGCTACAAAATGTAATAGTTAAAATTGGGAAAGGGAAGAAAAGATAATGACTACTTGTCCTTTATGCTATTGTGCACCTATAATCAAGTAAAAAACTACTTTAAAGGAGAGTGCAATAAAGTATTTAAATTTTTATGCAGCTAACAATTGTCTTTCTATATACCAATATCCCTAATAAAACGCATAATAAAAGAAAGAAAAATATATAAATAAGAGTTTCAAAAGATAAAATAGGGCTGAGGATGTAGCTCAACAATAGAGCATTTGCCTAGATTGGAATGTTGGATGTTCAATCCCCAACATTGAGAAAAAGAAAAGAAAAAACCTAGGAATAAACTTTAGAAGGCATAGAATCTATAAAAAGAAATTTTCATGGCACTAGAGAGAAACATGTGAGAAAAATCGAGTGAATGAAAAGACAACCCTATTCTTGGAAAGAAGGCTGAGTATTGTAAAGATGTCACTTCATCTTAAATCAACTAAATTTTATATAATCTCAATGATGTATCAATGGAATGAATGAATAAAGCTCATTCTAGGGAACTATAAAGCTACAGTAATTAAAATAATTTGGTCCAGGTGCATACAACAGAAAAGAATAGTGGGACTAGAAGTGAATCTAAATATGCATGAAAATGTATTATGTGACAAGAGTAGCAGTTCAATCATTGGTGAATAGACAGATTCTTCTCAATAAAAGATATTATGACAACTAGTTAGTTATCTGCAAAGAAAGTAAAAAAGCAATTCCCTAATTCACTTCTTATCTCAAAATAAATGTTAAATACATAAAACACTTAAACAGATCAGGTTTTTAAATAGTAAAAGTAAAGTAAAAACACACAGTACTTTTAAAATTTTTTCAAAACAAAAAAAATCAGACACAAGGAAAAATATTTATAAATTTAATGTTTCAAAATTTAATGCAAAAAATGTGGAACATTTATACGTACTTCAAACCCACTGGAAATGGTATTTATAACACATATGCCAAAAGGACTGTTTAATATAAGATGTTCTTATAAGGCCTGAGAAAAGTTCAACAGCTAAACATGATGGCACCCCCAGCACTCTGGAAGGCTGAGACAGGAGAATTACAAATTGGAGCCCAGCCTAGAGGGCTCAGCAACTTAGCAAAACACTAGCTCTCAAAATTAATTTTTAAAAGATTGGGCAAGCAAGAGAGATCAGCAGACTGAGCGCTTGCTCAAGCAAGTGCAGGGACTGGAGTTCTATACCCTGCTGCCTCCCTGCCACCCCCAAGATTGGACATGGTGGTGTATTAGTTACTTTTTACTAGTTGCTGGGACAAATACCCGACACTCAAAATGAAGAAAGGAAAGGTTTATTTAGCTCACAGTTTGTGGAGGTTTCAGTCCATATTCGGCTGGCCCAAGGCTGAGTGGAACAGAGCAGAGAGCATCCAGTTCATGGCGGCGGAACAGCAACAAAATGGCAGCCGAGGTAGCCAACCAAACACGGCAGCAGAGCAGCAGCAACAGCTCGAGTCTGTCTCTCTGCCTCTCATTATATTACATCCAGGCTCCTCTCCACCTTAGCCTCCACCTTAGGCTACACCCATAATCCCAGAAGTACTTCGATCCATAATCCCATCAGTACTAAAACCCATAATCCCAGGGATCACCATCAGTACTAAAACCCATAATCCCAGGGATCACAGATCAAGTCTCAAACTCTAGAAGTCCCCACCCAATGACTACATGAGGCTTTGAGGGGACAACTAGACATAAACCATAACAGGTGGTAACACAATTCCAGCTCTGGAGAGTCTTGAAACAGGAGGATCACTACAAGTGTGAGCTGTTCAGTAAGATCCTATATCAAATACTTTTTTTAAAAATTAAGATTAAAATGGCTGAAAATGTAGCTTAGCATTATATATATATATATATATATATGTATATATATATATATATATGGTGTATTTTTAAATATATTAGACCAGGTTCAATATTATAAATTATAAATTAAATCATTAAAATTTCACACCATTATAATTTATCAGATTGTCAAAAAGCAAAAAGCTGCCAAGGATATGTGAAAAACCTCCATCCTTATATACTATCAGGAGTTGTGTAATTTAGTGAAAACTCATATAATTTTCCAAAATCTATGGACACCAAATCTTCCTCATACACTATCTTCCTAGAAGTATGCCCAACAATGTATCCAATGAGTATTAGTGTATATGTACTCAAAGATAAGTTTAAAAGACATGTCCACTAGAGAAATCTTTCTAATAGTAAAAACTGGAGATAATCTAAATGTCTTTTGCTATGTAAATTTAAAAAAAAAGGTCAACTACAGTGTAGGTAAAATTTACAAAGAATTAGTTATTTCCCAGTATGCTAATATAGAACCATCTCCAAAATATGCTAGGTTTAAAGGAAAGAGAAAACAGCCGGGCATGGTGGCTCACGCCTGTAATCCCAGCACTCGGGAGGCTGAGGCAGGAGGATTGGTGTGAGTTCGAGACCAGCCTGGGCTACAAAAGTGAGCTCAAGGCCAGCCTCAGCTGCACAGCGAGACCCTGCCTCAAAAAGACAAAACAAAATAAAATAAAATAAAATAAAGGAAAGAGAAAATAAGCCACATGTATTTTACATCATTATATGTTCCTATAGCACTAAGTAACATTATAAGGGAGCAATAAAGATGATGAATTCTAGGGAGAATAATTTGGGATTGATGGACAGGCACGGAAAGAGTCTAATTTTTCACAGCACATGCTGTTACATTGTGTGATGCTTAAAAAGCTTAGCACTGTTCAAGAAAATAATACAAAGGAAGTCTCCCTGAACAATCAAAACAAAGAAAACTTTTTAAAATTCCATTTACAGCAGCACCAAAAAAATAAAATATCTATGAGCAAATTAAACCAGAAGCAAAAAGACCTATATACTAAAAGCTCTAAAATACTGAAAAAAAAAAAATTTTTAAGACACCAATAAATAGAGACATTGGTGTCACGAATTAGAAGACTTAATGTGATTAAGATGTCAATGCTACCAAAAACAATCTACAGATTTAACCAAATTCTTATCAAAATCTTGATGACATTTCTTGCATAAATAGAAAAACCCATCCTAAAAATGTATGAAATTTTAAAAGATCCCCAAATGGCCAATCAGTCTTTAAAAACAGAGAAAACATTTGGAGGTCTCATCCTTCTTGATCCCAAAATGTATAAAATACAGTTTCCAACAGATAGCACTATGATAACAGTCTTTAAAAATAGACAAATGGAGTAAAACAGAAAGTCCAGAAATAACCTCTCACATAAGTACTCAAATGTTTTTCAACAATGGTGCCAAGATCACTCAGCAGAGAAAAGACAGTCTTTTTACTAAAGGTGTTAGGAACACTAGCTGTACACACAGAAGGAACATAGCAGGGTCCTTGCCTACACCACATCTCCAGATTAATTCAAAATGGACCAAAGTCTAAATATAAGAGCTATGCTTGTAAAGTTGTTAGGAGAAAACATAAGGAAAAGGCTTTACAACATTGAATTTGGCAAAAGATTCCTAGATATAACACCAAACACATAAGCAAAAAAAAAAAAAAAAAAAAAAAAAAAAAAAAAAAAAAAAAAAAAAAAAAAAAAAAAAAA
>PVJA010020482.1:0-19098 GCA_004027025.1 Myocastor coypus | reverse complement strand
CATCAGCAATATAAAAATAAGCTACCCAAAGATGTAGCTGTATAGTAAGGGACTTTGACTAGCACACAGAGTCATAGATTCAAACCTCAAACAGGGAGGAAGATTTAAAAAAAAATTAAAAACTGGATAAAAGACTTAACCCATGTTTTTCCAAATGGCCCACAAATAGATCCTAGATATTCACAATCTCTATTACAGAAATGTAAACCAGAACTACCAGAACATATTACCTCACATCCACGAATATAACTACAATAGAAAGAAGAGACAGAAACAGACGGACCAACATTCAAGAAACAAACAAAAAGACACAAGTGTCAGCAAGAACATGGAAAACTGGAATGCTTATACCCTACTAGTGGAAACAAAATAGGACCCCACTAGGGAAAATAGCATGCAGTTCCTCAAAAAATTAAAATCAGAATTGTTAACTAACCAGCTAATTCCACTTTTAAAAGATTTAGAAGCAGAATCTCAGAGAGAGAGCTGCACAGCAATGTTCATAGCAATAGCCTAAAGGTAAAAGATATCTGAATGTCCATCAATACATGAATGGATAAGAGTAGTAATATACAACCAATGGAATGTTGTTCTGCCTTCAGAAGGAAAGGCATTCTGGCATATGAGCCTGGAGAATATTATGTTAAATAAAATAAACCAATAAAAAAACAATAATTACTATAGGATTCACACATTTGAGTTATCTGAAAAAGTCAAACTCACAGAAACAGAAAAGAGAATGGTGGAATCCAGGACTGGGGGGAAGGAGAAACTGGGAGTCGTCACATAATGGGTGTTTAAGTTTCAATCTTTTTTAAATTTTATTAATTTTAATGAGAAAGAAATAACCCTGAGACAGTTTCAAAACATGTTTGTAGGACAGTTACAATAGCTAATACATTGCACATTGCTGTCTTAATAGTAGTTATTCAGAGTACAAGATGCAGACAAGATATCTTTTCTGAACACTATTAGTACAAATCTTTCTTCTCATTGAGCTAAGAGAAAGTAACTGTATGCATAGTCCATTATAGTAGTGGGTTATCAGCAGAACTGGCAATGTCAGAAGCTGTTGACTTGAGCCTTTCACAGCTCAGCTTATTAATATGGCTTTCCTTTTTATACCTCGTGAGTGGATTTCTCTGCTATAGAGTTAAGACCAAGATAAAGCAAAACCTGTATAACAAAACTCGTGTTACAGTCTTGTAAGATGAATAAATTCTGGAGATCTGGTACACAGCTATGTGGATATGATCAGGCCTATGGAACTACCCACTTGGAAATAGTTAACACGATCTCTGGAGCCAAGGGCTTTCCAAAACATTCTGTTTCTACAACCAGCAAATTAACATCATTATTACCACATCACCATCATTTCTTGAATACTTCCTGGGCATCTCTTACCTTATTTAACCCTTCCAACTTCCCTAGAGGTTACATGAAATGTTTTACGGAAAACCAAAGCTAAGAAGAGTTGGTAACTTAGCCAAGACAAACAACAGGTAGAGATCAGACCTGGATCTGGGTCTGTCATTTCAGAACTTAATGCCCTGATCTAAGCACTCTTATTTCATCACTTCTCCTTCTGCACCCCAGAAATTGTGGTGCAGGAGCAGAAAGAGGATCTAGGAAAGACAGGTAGGAACTGTCCAGTTGTTTTTGTTTCTCAGGGATTTTCTTCTTTCTATGGCTCTGCTGCACCTTCACCCTGCCCCCTGCCTATTCATGGGAGGTTTCAGGTGAATTAAATCAGACACGTATGGCAGCCCTAGGGAACTAGATGAAGGTCTTATTGTATTAGTCATTTTTCCTGTCATCTTGAATTAGTGTCATATTAGCTTAATGCAATACTAACATGATACAGAAATGTTAGCATATTACAGACTACTCAGTGTGTCAAGTAAGAGCTTTATCATATTACTCTGCCACTGATGTTTCAAAATAGAGGAGAAACGTGGTTTTGCCCATAAAATAGAGTGAGTGAATGCCAAATCCAAGCAAAACCTCCAATTTGGGACTTAAATTTTAGAAAAGAATGAGAGACAATATGAGAAATATCTGATTCTAATATATTCCATTAAATACATTTTATAAGAAAAGCTGACTTAGATATCATCTCATAATGTAACTAAGAGAATGAATCCCAGTAAATTGGTAATTTAATTCTGGTTCCCTTTTCCCCAAATCACTGATAAACAGCAGAACTAAAATTAACTGAAGTCTAAATCCTGAGGAGGTGGTTCAAACCTTGTTTATCAGTAAATAACTAATTTATTCTTACATTGGGATAAGTATACCTCAGTGGTTCCACCAGAGACTTGCGAAGTGGTGGTCAAATCCCCTTGCATTTATACATATATTTTATGTATGTAAACATCTTTTATCTCAGAAATAATCTTTAAATTCTTCCAAGCAAGGTGTGAATAGCTACCTGTCTACACTGAAGGTATATAGGAAATATTAAGCTGAAGTAAGATAAGAAATAGGTGGAAATTCTCTGTTCTAATCCTAACTCTATCATCAACAGGTGAGGATTTGTGAGACAATGTATTGGAAAGAACTTCAAAAAGAATAAATTCCTTCTTTTTTTTAAAGAGGAAAAATCACATCACCCTGATTCAAGATTTCTCTACACCATTATTTGGTCACTTAAGAGCAGCAACAAATAGATTTTTATGCGGGCTTTCTAATATTAATAAGCCTTTGGATTCCTCCACCTGAGGATATCCACAGCTTTCACTGAACCAACTCCTGGTAGCTAGTCTAGGAACCAAAAACACTACCAGCTCTGTTCGCCAGGAGAGATCAAGTTAATTTCTCCGAGTCCACAGCTTCACATTCAAAGCATAGGGAGACTATTTAACAGAAGGCAGTTCAGCTCCACCATAAATATGTGGTCCCTCTTAATTAAAAATCTATTAGCAAATTTCCTAATAGGCCGATGGTATTTACAAATATAAGCTAATAGCTATTTATTAGAATGTTTATACTAAGGCCTCAAAATGAGTTTTTCCTTGTAGTGTGATAATTGTTCAGATGGCTTCCTGCTGACTTAATTACTTCAATTAACGAGGATTCTGCAAGACAAGTTTCCCTTGGATTTGGATCTGGTGTCGTTATCATTGGGTCCTCACTGATTGTAGCTTGAGGGCCAAGCTGTAGCTGTGCCAGTTTCATGTATCAACAATGGAAGAAATGAAGCCCATACAAAGAGGAAGAAAGAAACCAACCAAGCTTGGGGTGTGTTACCTAAACCTCCCTCAGCATGGAGGGGAGGCTTGTGATCCCGTGTCACTAGGCTACGGCTCTTCTGGTCCAAGGTGAGTTTCTCCATCAAAATTTTTGCATTTTTCTTTGTTCCCAGTGATGCATTTGAAAAGGTTAGAAAAAGCTGAAAGAGAAAGATTATGGCCCAGAAGAGCTCTGGACTTAGCACTCGGTGACCTGAGTAGTTTTCAACTATATCCTTCAGGGCAGGAGAGATAGCTCAGTGGACTAAAGCCCCTGCTTAGGCAAGCTTAGGCAAGTGCGGGGACTGTGGTTTGATCCACGGCACTATGCTGCACCAGCCCCACCCCCACGGCAGGCTAAGCTGGCTACCAAGAACAGGTATGGTGGCACACACCTATAATCCCAGCACCAGGAGGCTGAAAACAGGAGGATCACTATGAGCCTGCTCCCTTGAAAGCAGACTCTCTAAGACATGGAATAGGGAAGATATGATGAGGTTATAGAAGGCAGTACAGTTTTTCCCTTGCTCTCTTACACTGTACAAAAGAAATTAAGATCATGGGACAGAAAATGCCTAGAAAGTACAGTCTATACCAGGAAGGTCATCTGGATGGGGATTTGAAGACTTAGAAGACATGAATAGGAGCATGCAGGGTACAAAAGAAGAAGGAGAAATGCCTGAGGCGGAAAAGAGCTTGGTAGCTTCAATGTGCTGGGCACAGAGGCAGTACTATGAATAAAATCCAAAAAGGCATTAGAATCCAGAGCTGGCCAATGACTCTAACTCTGAGGGATATGGGAAATCAAGGGGGAGATTTAAGCAGAGAAGTGCCACAATCCAATGTGCATCCCTAAAATGTCACTCTGGCTGTTTGCAAGCCAGCATCATAGAGAGCGCAGAAACAGAAGCCTGCAGGTCAGCTGGCCTCAGGGCTCACTCAGGTCAAGGGCCGCAGTTGGCTGAAGGTAGAAGTAGGAAAGATGGGGAGAAAAGACAGGTTTGAGTTAAATTTGCACTGTAAAATGGACACGTCTGCTAAAGGGTTAGATTTGTGGATAAAAAAAGAGGAGGCAAAGGAGGCTTTGGTGTTGGGTTTGAACAACTAAAAAGATGCAGAATATTCAAGGAAGAGCTGGGATGTATCTCACCTGTGTGACTCAGGTCTCAGCTGGTGAGGGCCAGGAGGAATGAGGTAATGCTTATGGGTGCCTATGGACTTAGGAAAAGTTGATGTGCCATGCAGCGATTTACAATTTGAAAAAAAAAAAAAGGTGAGGAAATAGTGCAGTAGACTAAGCACCTCCCTAGCAAGCACAAGGACCCGCACTTGATCCCTGGCACCACGTGCTGCACCACCAAAGCAGCGCATGGTTACACACACCTGTAATCCCAGCACTGGGCAGGCTGAGACAAGAGAATCACTATAAGCCTGAGCTGCAAAGAGAGACCTTATACCAAATAAATAAATAAATAAATAAATAAATAAATAAATAAATAAATAAATAAATGATTTTTTAAAAAATACATTATTTGAAAAAGTGGGGGAGGTAGTGGTGATGGAGCCGGCGGGGCCGCCGAGCAAGTTGGTGTCAGCCGAGGGCCGAAACCGGAAGGCGGTGCTGTGCCAGCGCTGTGGTTCCCGTGTGCTGCAGCCAGGGACCGCGCTCTTCTCCCGCCGACAGCTTTTCCTTCCATCCATGAGGAAGAAGCCAGCACTGGCTGATGGTGGTAATCCGGATGGCGATCTCCTCCAGCACCACTGGCTGGTTAATGACATGTTCACTTTTGAGAATGTGGGCTTCACCAAGGACGTGGGCAACATCAAGTTTCTGGTCTGCGCAGACTGTGAAATTGGACCCATTGGTTGGCATTGCCTAGATGACAAAAACAGTTTCTATGTGGCCTTGGAACGGGTTTCTCATGAATAACTAAGAAGATGGAGTCTCAACTCTAAAAGAACTGGCATCAAGCTCAGTGTAACTGTTGTGCTGCTGATTTCTCTGTACTACGTAAGGTAGACAATGAGCACCAACATATGCACTTGAACACAGTGGGCTAGCCCTCCTTCCTCCCAGCCTCAGGGCATGCCTCTTGTGTCGTCACTTTGCCTCACAGCATGTCCTAACTTCCTGCTCCCCAGCCTTGGGACACCTAGATCTCCATATATCTGTTGTTGTCACTGGCCTTCTGCCTAGGCCCTGTTTTACCCAGGGCTCCCTTTTTTTGCTCTAAAGGAGCAGTATTCAACTTTTAAGCTGAAAGAGTCATGTGCTGATAGTTAAAACTTCACCATTTTTACTTTCATTCAAGAAAATACACAAGAACATGAGAGTGATTTTACTGTCTGACTTCGTTATCAACAGGAATTTGCTCTTTATAAAAGTAAAACATTTATAAATTTCACTACTTAAGTTACTAATGAGAAGCACATTGCTTTGGATACACATATAATAGATACCATGGGTGAGAGCCTAAGATCTGGAATCATAGGACACTTTTATTATGAAGATATTTGAATATGGCCCTTCTTCTTTTCAGACCTTGATATGGTTCTTTTTATTAACTTCTTAACTGCTACAGCCAACTGTCAATACCAGTCAGAATTCAGCCCAACTTTTACAGGCCTCCTCTGTGGGAGTACAGAGTGTAGTAGGATATATGAGGGGCGGGCCTTTGCCAAATTATACCTGGGGACATCCCGCTCAGTCCCCCGCACCTCCCCGGATAGGAGCTTAAAAAGGGAACTAGCAGGATGGCTCAGTTGTCTAAAGTGCCTGCTTGGACAAACTCAGGAGCAGGAAACCATGGTTCGATCCCCAGCACTACATGTCCGCACCCACCTTTAAGGTGGGCCTAGCCAGCCAAAAAGAAACAAATTATACCTGAATGTCTAGGTTACCTCATATGGGTGAGCTGCTCTCTTCCTTTGTTCTTAGAGGAGACTTTTTTTTTTTAATGTATTTAGTACAGGGTCTACAGGATCACATTATGTAGATTGGACTCATAGTGATCCTCCTGTTTCCAGCCTCAAGCTCTTGGATTATAGCCGCATACCAACATGCCTAACCTCAATCACTGTCTCAGCACACCCTGGGGGCAGGACTGGCATGCCAGGGATCAAACCTAGCTTCTGTACTCTGCCTAAGCAGGCACTTTAGTCCACTGAGCTATCTGGCCAGCCCAGGGAAGATTTCTTTAATGAACACTATCATTCACTGAACATACTAGGTATGGGCCTTAGTTTTGGTTTTATCTTTTTTTTTTTTTTTTTAACATATTTGGTACAGGGTCTTACTATGCAGCTCAGGCTTGTGTGATCTTCCTGTTTCCAGCCTTCCCAGAACTGGGATTACAAGTGTGCATCACTATGTCTGGTCTCTGTGGCCTGCTCAGTGTGCCTAGATGTGGAGCCAGCATGGCATGTGATGCTGGGGATTGAACACCAGTCCTTGTGTTTGCCTAAGCAGGTGCTTAATCCACTGAGCTTTCTTACTGGCCCTTAGACTTTCTATATTATCTCAGAATACAGCTTTTCCCCCTCAAATACTTCTATTTCTATTGCTGCCCAGTTGCTCTTTTTAGTATTTTTGTCTTCAACATGACTGAGTTCCAGTCATTCTGTCCTTTCTATTCTGAAATGATTTGTTGGGGGCTTTCGGGTTAGCTCAGTGGTCTAAGCGCTTGCACCAGCAATCCCAGTCAGGCAGAGGGGACAGCAATTCAATCCCCAGACTCATACTTAAAGCAGCCTGAGTCTGCCCCACCCCAAAAAAAGAGAAATGATTTATCATCTTGGAAGGAATCTATATAACCGGGTTTCAGTTGGTGCCATCATCTGTAGCTCTGCGGACCTAAAACTGAAATAAAGACCAAACAGAAAAGAACAAAAAAAAAAAAAAAAAGAAAAGAAAAGAAAAAGTGTGGATAACATATATCATGTATTTGATACAGGGTCTCACTCTGAAACTCAGACCCCAGCCACCCCCCACCTGCTAGCTCAACTACTATGACACTAGATCGTCTGCCAGATTGCTCTGTATTAATCAGCCTGATAACACTCTAATGAGATACCCAAGCCAAAATGAAATGTGATTTTGGCTTCCAGTTTTGGGGAGTTCAGTCCGTGACTAACTGATCCCATTGCTACAGGCTTGGAGGGGGCAGCACATCATGGAAGGAACACATTGAAGTGCAAAATGGCTCAAATCAGAGAAACAGAAAGAGGCCAGGGTCTCACAGCTCCATCGAGGGCACACGACCTATGAAGTGAGGACCTCCCACTAGACTGCTCTTCCTAAAGGTTCTAGCACTTCCCAGTAGTGCCATTCTGAGAAGCAAGCCTTTAATACATGACCTTAGGGTGGGAGGCACTTAGCCATACAGAGAGTCCTCTTACAAGGCAGTGGTGTGCATGCGCGCGCGCACACACACACACACACACACACACACACACACACACAAACACATCTTCCAAATGAAAAAGAACCATATTCGTGTGTCCCCTGCCTGAATTTGTTTGTGAAGGACTTCCTCTCTGCTAAGCTCTTGCTGGGTGCTAACCATACAGATAAGATCAGATATCTTGCCTGCTCTTGATAATCTCACAATCAAACAAGGAGCTTAAACTCCCCACAATATCTAGTGAATTTTTTAGGAAGATTTTCCAGGCATAGTCTCATCTAAAACCTCCAAGATGTCGTATGAATTCCTTCCTGTTCATAAGAAACAAGTATCGAGTGTCCAAATCCATAAATACATCATACAGAAGAGGATTCTGGAACCTTGAGCAAAATATTATAATATTTTCATGGGCTGCCCAAATTCCAAGTATTAGATTTGATGAACAGCTTTATTGAATTTTGTGGATAAATGTTTAAAGCCTTCAAGGGCTTGTGTAAATCACACCTATGCAGACGCACTTGCACACAGCGCCATCTGCTGGTAATTATCAGTGTGCAAGGAAACCAAGGGATGTGAAGGATTCAAAGGCAGGTTACCGAGACTGGGCAGCTGTCGCGGGACTCAGAGCCCAGCCCTGTGCAGACTAACCCCAAGACACCAATTATCAGGAGTTTTGCGGTATCTGAGGGCAAACTGTCTCCCCAAAACAACAACATGTGATATAGAGAGCAGAAAGAAGGCTATAAAGGACATGCAGAAATTTCTTGTCTCAAAATACTTTTGGTGCCATCCAGAGGTCAAATAGCCCTTCCCCTTGTTCAAGGCAGAAATGTACCTGCATCATGTTCTCCGGAGGAGTAAGAGCTCACAATTCCAAGGGCAAAGCTTCCTGATTCAGTTCTTTATTCCAAGGCTTTATTTCAACTATCTTCTGAGGTCATATAGAGGGATGTGTATGTCTCTTTAATAATTGTGTTATAGAAGCACATTTAATGACACAAGAAATGGTCAACTTTCACAGCAAGAAAAGTTGAAAAACAGAGAGAGAGAGAGTACCAAAGTATTAACAACAGTTGTATATGATGGCGAGAATAATTTTTATTTGTAGGTTCTGTTGTAGCTGTTATTCTCCAAATGTTCTCTGAAATGCATGTAGCACTTTTGCTGAAAAGAAAAAGAAATCCTAAGAAAAGCTCCTATCCCCAAAATGAACGCTTGTTCCTTTCAGCTCTATTCAAGTTCATTTCCTTCAGCTGTCTAGTCAGGCTAAGTAACGTAAGGTGATCCTTAACAACAGTGATAACTAACTCACACGGAGTATTTACTGCTAAGTGTGGTATATATGAAACACCTAGCCTGATATGTAGTAAACAATGAGCTCACATATACTCTTATTAAAGGTAATGATAATATCACTATTATTGTTAGCCTTCCCTGAACTATACATAGCAATCTCAATAAAGCTCATAATTCAAATAAAGAGATAAAAAATGCCTACTCAATATCTGATACTTCAAGAAAGAAAGTACATGATAAATCCCAGAGGAAGAAATGCCTCTTACCCTTCAATTCCAACCAGGGCTTTTTGGTTGTGGGAAGAAGAGCTGCAACTAACCCAACCCAATGAAGAAAACTTGTCAAGATATCTCCTATTTCCTTTTGGGGAAGACACAAAGCAAAGGCAAGCCCCATAGGAATTAGAACTAGAGAGCCAAGAAGAAGCAAGGTGCCTCTTCCTCTCCTCACCTCAGCTTCTGTCAGTGCATTGCCTACATCTCACTTACTAATAATATTGTCTCCTGGACAGAGTTTGTAATAGCCACTCCCAAACTATATGTACAATTTTTGTTCTGTCCCTTGTGTACAACAGTCAACCAGCTCAGTTTTGGCCTGCCCATTCCAAATTCTTGAGCACAAGATATGATTGACCTCTCCACACCTGACCATTCAAATCACCTTTCAGTGGCCAAGCAGTGGGTGGGTTATCCTGGGGTCAGATACTCACTCGGATGCTATTGACCTGGCAAGAGGAATTGGATGACATTGTAAAAATATGTCATTGCTAGCATTCAGCTAGCATTAAGAGTGAGGATACAGACAGAGAAAGCAATGACATTTCTAGAATGATCCTCCTAGAACAGCATATTTTGATTTCCATTTGTTTTGCAAGTTTCTTTCTTACCCGTTCTCATAGACCTGTTCTGTGAATGCTTGATGCTTGAGAAGTAATGAAGAAATCTTCTGTCACAAGAAGTAGATTAATCTACTTGTTAACTTTCGCTAGCAAAGACCCCTGCATCAGGCATAGGAACACCAATGGTAGCTACTACAGGTTTGAGTTTTCAGGATTCCATTGCACTTTGCCAGATTTTTGTAGAGGCCAGACTTTTCAAAGACCAGATTTCTGTACCAAGCAGACTGAATGAAGATATGACAGGGACCACTGCCTCTTCGCCCCTTGGGTTTTTAGGATAGTACTAATTTCTTCCTTTTCCTTTAGAAAGAAGTATTCTCTTCAATTGATTGTCATTACCAGGATTGGGAAGCAGGAGGCAATTTCAGAGCCAACCATTTCCTTTTACTCACTATAACAATTTCTATCTTCTATACTAAGGACCAAATATATGGGTTTAGCTGATGATAAAGAATTTCTACTCCAGTTATGCATTTGAGAATTGAGGGCATGATGACTGGGGGAGCCGGCATCCACATGCCTCATGGAGCCATTGTGAGCTGACAGTGAGCAAGAACTGATTTATTCCCCGTTCCTTCTATCCTAACAGGGTGACACTTGGGGCCACTAGTTATCAGCGTCAACTAAGATCTTGTGTCAAGCAATTCTTGAAATACTCAGGCATCCTCTTTCCCCAGTGAACAGCTCCTCCAGTCAACAGCTGTAGCCTCATTGAGGAAAGCCTGGTGAGATCATGGCTTTTATACCAGCTGTGATGTTGTACGACTGTTCCTCTCATAGAACTGGACTCTGGTTAGGTTTCATGTTTGAAAACTGACTCAGATCTAGCGACAATGGGCAGAGGATTGCATCTTGGCATTAAAGATGATTGTTTGCGGCCTTCTCATCGCCCCTGCTGTTTCTTTGAGTCGCACATATCGAGGGGTACCCTTACTGACTGCTCATCTATTTTGCCCCTGGTGGTGCTATTTTCCATACACATGCTCATGACTCTCTACAGGAGGAGACTTCTTAGTTGCTACTAAAAACTTTTCATTTATTACAGTGTCTACTTGATAACTAATTTCCCCCTCTGGTCTCTCTTACCCTAATATATTATCATCGACACTTCTGCCATAAGCTCCTGTGTTTCTTACATTTAGCCCCAGCCTTCCCAGGAGCCACCAACTGACCTCACTTCCAAGTGACACTGATGTCCCTCCCGCCATCACATTTCTTATTTCTTTACTAAACAGTATATCCTCCAAACCCTTCATAGCACACATTCATCTGGTAGGTGTTCTGATCTTATTCTAAGCCTTTTAAGCCTTTTGACCCTGTTTCCATCATTTTCCATGTAAATTCTGGCATTTCCCCTACCTGAGAAATGCACTGTTGCTCTTCCATGCCTCTAAAAATCATCCTAGCAACAGGCCCATGCCGTCTCAAGCATTACTTCATCTTCCTCTCCTCAACAATTCCATCATCCACACAGCCACTCTTTGCATTAAATTCCTTCATTCTAAATACTTAAAGGTTTTTTTTGTTGTTGTTTTCCTGGCTAAATCTAAATGATTCTTCATTCAACATCTACTGATTAAAACTCCCAGAGGGAAAAGACCATCTGTTCCCCATCTTTGAGGCGTATAACTGAACACCTGACATTTAGCAAATGCTCAGTAGAAGTTTGATTAATTTACTGGACAGTATTTACACAAAGAATAATTTCTCCAGTTACAAACAGCTGCCATGTGGTTAAGTGAGAGGTAACTTTCTTAACATATATGTGGTAAAGCACCATCCTTTGACAAAAGAATTCAAAATATACCTGCAGTCAGTTGAAAGGAATAGTAGTAGTAGTAGTAGTAGTAGTAGTAGTAGTAAGCCTTCTTTCCAATATAGCTCTGTTTATGTCTGTTTTAATCCTTAACACTTCATCATAATGCTTCTTGACAAAGCTCTTTAAAAAATCAATTTTCCTCCCACAATATAGGCACAATGTCTTTGTCTCTTCTACTCCTAGTTCATAATATTTTCTTTTTCACAATTAAATCTTAAACCACAGAACACCATAGCTATTTCCTATTTCAGCCTCTTTGTTTCATAAGTGAAGAGTAAAGAGGTGTCAGGAAGAAAAACGACTTTCCCAAATTCATAAAGTTGTGGAAGTCCTAGGCTAACATTTAAGTTTTCGGAGTGCTCCCATAGTCTCTCTCACCCATCCCCGCCACCTGCTTGGAACCACTGGCACGGACCACAGTGATTCAGCTCAGTGACTGCCAAAGAGGACAAACTCGTTTTTCTCTAAGACTAAGCTTTGTCAGCAAACCTATGAGAAATAACTTTTATCTACTTGACCCTCTCGCACTGAGTGCTTTGTGTTCCAGAACTTAGGATAATCACTGGATATACAATGGCAAAAAAAAAAAAGAACGTGGTAAATAGTAATACCAGTAGCAGTAGAGAAAAGGAGGAGGAGCAGGAGGGAAAAGGAAAAGGAAACAACATGGTCCCTTCTCTTATGGAGTTCCTAGAGTACCACTTGTGTGCATTCAGAAGATAAAGCTTATAGGAAGTCATCCGAACATCATAAAAAATGAATCAGTCCAATCTGGGGCTCAGCAGTCAATGGCCCATGGACCAATTTCAACCTGCCACAAGTGCTGTGCAGTCTGTAAGCTAAGAACAGTTTCTACATTTTCAGAGTTACAAACAGAGGGTATGTCAGCAAGGGGTGGGAGGGAAATACTGACCCTTTTTGGGCAACAAAAACTAAAGTATGTACCAGTGTCCTTTAAAAAAGTATGCTAACTCCAGATCTAAATTCAAAGGAGGTTTTTTGGTAGGACTTTTTGTTGTTGTTCTTGTTGTTGTTTGATTTTGTTTGTTTTTGGGGGGCAAGAGTTGTTTGTTTGTTTGTTTGTTTGTTCATTTTTGGTTTTTTAATTTGCCTTCCCAGCAGGCATTTCCCTCTGCTACTCTCAGAAGTCTTTTGGATGGAAGCAGCCTCATTTCCACATCTAGTGTGGGACATGAATCGTACATAAATTCCTTTCACCTGGTGACTCAGAAATAGTCACCTAATTTCATTCTTGCCAATGTATGTTTGGAACAAACAGAAGGAGAGTTTCTTTGTCTTTGTTATTGGAATCTACAGATGTAAGCCTGAAGCCACTGGAGTCCATGATGTAGAGATAGCCAGTCTCAAAGAGGAAAGCCACCCTGTCCTGCAAACACTGTCTTGACTCCTTGGTGTTACTGTTGTTTGGTTCCTAGCACTTACAACTTACTTCAGTCTTCATGAGGTGAGAAAGAAACCATGCTGACTAATACCAATTCTCTCTCTTGATCAAGAAGAATATTCCAGATACTTTTCTAAATCATGTGTTATTCTGGAAACTAATAAATAGACCAATGGAACATGTAGACCAATAGAACTACTAGTTCTAAGATTTCTTTGCTTTCTGTTATTCCTTTTTTTAATGAGCAAAACATATTTACTGCGGGAAGGAAAGCTTCTGTATGAGAGAGGGATAGGATGGGGATCCCAAGTGGGTGGTCCTCGTGCTTTCTGTTCTTCTTAGACACATTTCCTTAGAAGCATTCATCATCCAACCTCTGGTTTCTGTCAGTGGGATCATCCTCAGTACTTAAGTAACGTTTGCAAAGCTCTGTAAAATTCTGAGGATGGGATTCAGTCTTCTGAGGCTGATCTCTTGCAGCAGTAGTAGCAGCAGCAGCAGCAGCAACATTCAGCACATCAACAAACCAGTCCTCTTTCCTCTCTTGTACGTCCGGTCTACTATCTGGTGTTTTCACTACCAGGTGTATTTTTTTCTCATTAGCAACAAGATTTTGCCTCCTTATTTGCACACATCTTCAGAAAACTATAGCTGGTAAAAACCTTAGCAACCGTGGTCTGGCGGGATGGCTCAGTGGTCTAAAGCTCCTGCTTGGGAAAGCTTGGGAGGCTTCAGGGACCACGGTTCAATCCTTGGCACCACATGCTGCGCCAGCCCTGCCCTCTGGGGGCCGGGCTGAGCCGGCCATAAAAATGAGTGAATAAACAAACAAAGGTTCTGAAACCAGAATAAAAATAATAAATAAAAATTTAAAAAAAAAAAAAAAACAACCTTAGCAACCATCAGCTTCTGTTTCCCAAAGTGTGGGTGGAACACAAAACATTGGTAATTTCAAGCATTACACAGACGTACAGATGATTTTAAACACTTCTGAAATACAGCTTTCAAAAGCTACATTCCCTCTGCACTTTTCTTTTCCTATCATGGGTATAAAGAAAAGAAACATCTTAAGCTAGTGATAATTTATCTCTAAACTTGCCAACCTATTTTTCCTTCTATAAAAGAGTTAATCTCAGAGTCACACTACAACAGGCCAGAGTATACAGCTGGAATTTCATAGAATTGTTTTGTAACTATTTTTATATTCACCTACTATTTATAAGAAAATGCATGTGTTTTTTAATTATCCTGATATAAAACTTTGGGGGTTTTTTGTTTTTTTTTTTGTTGTTGTTGTTTTTTTTGTTTTTTTTTTTTTGTCTTTTTGAGA
Source organism: Myocastor coypus (assembly GCA_004027025.1). Taxonomy (NCBI): domain Eukaryota; kingdom Metazoa; phylum Chordata; class Mammalia; order Rodentia; family Myocastoridae; genus Myocastor; species Myocastor coypus. The sequence goes on along the minus strand of PVJA010020482.1, from coordinate 4,720 downwards.
CAGGGTCTCGCTATGCAGCTCAGGCTGGCTTTGAGCTCACTTTTGTAGCCCAGGCTGGTCTCGAACTCGCACCGATCCTCCTGCCTCAGCCTCCCGAGTGCTGGGATTACAGGCATGCGCCACCACGCCCGGCAAAACTTTGTTTTTAAGAATTTATGTCATAAGTGAAATTATTCAAGTACACTTTCTAGATATCCCAAAATAAAGCCAATTTTTAAAATATATTTGCTTGCTACAGGGTCTCACTACACAGCTCTGACTTGTGTTGATCCTCCTGTTCTGAGCCTCCACAGTGCTGGAATTACAGGCATGTGCCACTATGCTAGGATTCTAGCCAGCTCAGCCCACCCTGAGGGCAGGGCTGGTGCAGCATGTGGTGCCAAGGATCAAACCTCCATGCCTGTGCTTGCCTAAGCTTGCCTAAGGTGCTTTAGTCTGCTGGACCATCTCACTGTTCCAATAAAGCCAATATACTACAACTTTTTCCTTGATTAGTCATTTTCATTTTTGGCACTCTATCCTCAAATATCCATGCAAACCCTTATCTAGTTGGGTTTTTTTTTTGTTATTATTGTTGTTGTTGCTATTTTTGTTTTTGGGGGGTTTTTTTGTTTTGCTTTTTTATCTTTTTGAGTCAGGGTCTCACTATGCAATTCTGGCTGGCCTTGAGCTCACTTTTGTAGCCCAGGCTGGTCTCGACCTCACACCGATCCTCCCGTCTCAGCCTCCCAATGCTGGGATTATAGGCATGAGCCACCATGGCCAGCTTATGTAGTTTTATTTTATTTTAGTATATTTCACCTTTGGGCCAGCCAAATAGCTCAGCAGATTAAAGGACCTGCAAACAGGCACATGGGCCAAGACTTTGATCCCTGGGGCACCCTGATATGGTAGTTGAGACTGGGTATGGTGGCTCAGGCTTGTAATCCCAACTTTTGGGGGGCTATAGACAGGCAGATCACTACGAGTCTGATCTAGTAGTGAGAGCTGGTAGATCCTATACTAAATACAAAAAAAAAAAAAGTGTTTAGTATATTTCACCTTGGTCATGATTCACTCTCTCATTTCTTTCCCTTTCCCCATGAAGGCAACCACACTAAAGTTCTTGTTAACTATGCTTGCACTTGAAAACCAAAACAACATTGATATATGTTACACACATGGAATTGTGCTATGGGTCACAGTCTTATTTTTCATTTAGTGTATTCTGATGAGTCATATACTTTCATTGCTTTGAACTACAGTATAATAGTCTACAGTGTGCATAAACCACTGTTATTAATTCTGTTTCTTATTGATGGACATCTAGGCTGTTTCTCATTCTTTCCTGCCCCAAATGTTGTGTTAAGCATGTTCCCTTATAAAAGTGTACACCAATATCTCTAAAGTTTTTGCCCAACAATAGGATTGCTAGGTTGTATGACACAGAATTTTACTAAATATCATTGCTTTGTACAAAAACATCTAAACACTTTAAACTATCAAAATACCTGAAACTATCAAACTAGTGCATACAGTTTGCTCATTCTCCATGCTCTTGTCAAAAGCTATATTCCCCTACATTTTAAAGTTTAGAATTTTTATGCCTTTTAAAGAGCTATCATCTTGTCTCAGCCTCTGCTTCTCTAATTGCAAGCAAGTTCAGTATTCTTTCATGTTTTGTTAACTACTAGCATTTTCTCATCTAGAAATGACCTGGAAAGAAAACTAGCTGTTCATAATTTTTGCCCATTTTCCTTTTGTTTCCTCCACCATTTCCTTGTTCATCAGAAAGAGCTCCTTGTACATTGCAGTTGTTGACATTTAATTACTAGCTCCAAACAGGGTCCACTGGTTTGCTATGTATGTTATCACCTTTATTGAAAGTAAATTTTTAATTTTGGTTTCCCCTTCCCTACTCTAAATTTACAAAGATGTTTTCATAGACTTTCTCTTGTCTTTATATTTCACCATTTCACCTTTCAAATATAATCATCAGTGTATCCTGAGTTAAGTCTTTTTTTATGATGTGTTAGGTATCTAATCTTTTCTCCACATATTGCAGTCAACCAGTTTTCCCAAGCCATCTACTGACTGATTCATGTTTTAAACTGATTGTGGTTTCATCTTTGTCATATCAAAATCCCTTCATTTAAATATACATATACTTATATATGTATATACATACAATGCAATTATTCATTAATGAGAAAGGGGCAAAGTTTTAATGTCATCCTATTATCATGAAGAAAGACAAGATAACAATTAACTTTAAATTCTAATAAATTTAAATTAGATGATCTCACTGTAATATATGACACAATAATGTATAATTTCCAAACTAATGGGAGGGCCTAAAATAACAAACTACTTTATCAATCCAAGGGAATCAGTGAGGGCTGGCCATTTAGCTCAATGGATTAAAGCACGTTCAAGCAGGCACAGGGGCCAGGGGTTCAATCCTGGTGTGCTGTGCCACACTCCCCACTGCCCAGGGTGCACTGAGACAACAATTGAGGCTGGGGCTGGGTGTGGTGGCGCACACCTGTAATCCTAGCTCTTGGGAGGCTGTAAACAGGTGCATCACTCATCACTATGAGTCCAATCTAGTGGTGAGACCCTGAACACCCTGTAGACCCTTCCCAAAAAAAAAAAAAAAAAAAAAAAAGGAATCAATGAAAGAAGGTAAAAATAAACATAGAGCATGTGAAATAAACAAAGAGCACAGAATGTGTAGACATCATAGAGTAACTTCTTTAAACCCAAGCACAGGGCTGTGGAGATAACTCAACCAAACAAGCTCCTGCCCAGCAACTGTGAGGCCCTGATTTGAATCTTCAGTGAAAAAAAAAAAAAAAAAAAAACTCCAAAGCATATAAATAATTACATCAAATATATAAAGCGCAATCATTCTATTTAAGAGCCAAATATAAACTCATAATGAGACCTCAAAGTCCAAAAACATACAGATTTAATGCAATTCCTATCAAAATACCATCAACATATTTCCCAGAGCTGGAGAAGTCGTTCATAACATTTATTTGGAACCGAAAAAGACCCAGAATTGCAAAGACAATCCTGGACAACAAAGGTAAGGCAGGAGGCATTAGAATTCCTGACCTAAAATTATACTACAGAGCTACCGTGACAAAATCAGCATGGTATTGGCAAAAAAAGTAGACCTGAAGATCAGTGGACTAGATTAGAAGATGCAGAAGTAAATAAACACGCACACACAGCTATCTTATTTTTGACAAAGGGGCCAAACATGTTTACTGGAAGAAAGATAGCCTCTTTAACAAATGGTGCTGGAAAAACTGGCTTTCCACATGTCAAAAACTAAAACTTGATCCAGGTGTATCACCATACACTAAACTAAAATCAAAGTGGATTAAAGATCTAAATATTAAAAGAGAAACCCTAAACCTCCTAGAGGAGAAAGTCGAAGGAAATCTTGAAGACATCAGGGTAGGCAAAGAGTTCAAGGACAAGAATCAAAATGTACATTTAACACTCAACAGAATCAACAAATGGGACCTCCTCTGGCTGAGAAATATTTTCATGTCAAAAGAAATTACTAACAGAGTGAAAAGACAATCCTAAAATTTCAAAAAGATTCTAACTAATAAATATTCAGGCAAAAATCTTCTATCTAGAATTTATAAAGAACTAAAAACCATTAAGGTCCCAAAATTCAAAGATCCAATCCAGAAATGGGCATCTCAGATGAACACATACTTCTCAGAGAAAGAAATGCAACAAGCCTATAAATAAATGAAGACATGCTCCACATCGATAGTCATTAGTGAAATGCAAGTCAAAACAACACTTAGATACCATCTCACCCCAGAAAGAATGACTACCATAAAGAAATCAACCAGGGGCCTGGCAGGATGGCTCAGTGGTCTAAAGCGCCTGCTTAGGAAAGCTTAGGCGGCTGCAGGGACCGCAGTTCAATCCCTGGCACCACATGCTGCACCAGCCCTGCCCTCAGGGCAGGATGAGCCGGCCATAAAAATAGATAAACAAACACACAAAAGTTCTGAAACAAGAAAAAAAAATTTAAATTAAAATTAAAAAAAAAAAAAAGAAATCAACCAACAGCAAATGTTGGAGAGGCTGTGGAGAAAAAGGAGCACTTCCCCACTGCTGGTGGGAATGCAGATTGATGCAATCATTATGGAAAGCTGTGGAGACTCCTTTAAAAACTAGAGCTGGTAATCCCATTCAATCTAGCTATACCCCTAATGGCAATTTTCCCAGAACTGAAAACATCATATCATAGTGATATCTGTGCACCTATGTTCATAGCAGCACAATTTGTGATAGCCAAATCCCGGAAACAACCAAAATGCCCATCATCTGAAGAATGGTTGAAAAGGATGTAATATTTTCATAAAATGAAATATTAGTCAGCTATAAAGAATGATAAGCTGGGCCCGGCAGGATGGCTCAGTGGTCTAAAGCGCCTGCTTAGGAAAGCTTGGGTGGCTGCAGGGACTGCGGTTCAATTGCCGGCACCACATGCTGCGCCAGCCCTGCCCTCAGGGCGGGCTGAGCCGGCCATAAAAATGAGTGAATAAACAAACAGAGAAAAAAAGGGCCGGGCGTGGTGGCTCACGCCTGTAATCCCAGCACTCGGGAGGCTGAGGCAGGAGGATTGGAGTGAGTTCGAGACCAGCCTGGGCTACAAAAATGAGCTCAGGACCAGCCTCAACTGCATAGCAAGACCCTGTCTCAA
>PVJA010020481.1:0-36923 GCA_004027025.1 Myocastor coypus | reverse complement strand
TTTTTTTTTTTTTTTTTTTTTTTGAGTTTATGTTCAGGAGAATGTTGATTTGTATTTTTCAATTTTATTTTTTATTCTTAAAAACACTTATTTGTTTATATACTTGGTACAGGGTCTCACTATGAGCTCAGACTCCTGGTGATCCTCCTATTTCAGCCTCCCCAGCACTTGGATGCCAACATATCCCATTTTGTGGCCCTCACAGCACTCCTGGTCTTCTGGGACCAATAAGGCATCAAATCCAGGTCCTTGTATGTGCCATGCAGGCCTTTGATGGCTAAGCCATCTCCCTGGCCTTTAGTTTTATTTTATGGGTATGTTAAAGGTTTTGTTGTGTGTGCTTTTATTATTATTCTTTTGATGCAGGGTCTTGCTATACAGTGTGAACTCACAGTGATCCTCCTATCCCAGCCTCCCCAATGCTGGGACTGCAAGCATGTGCCACAACACCTGGTTTCTGTGGCCAGCACTGCGTCTAGAATTCTCAGCAAGCATGGCATGAGCTATCAGGAATGGAACACAGCACCTTGTGCTTGCCAGGCAGATGCTAGACTGCAGAGCTATCTCCCCCATCCTATGTCTAGTTTTGATATTAGCATGTTGTTAGCTTTATAAATCTAACTAAGTCATTTTCTTCTATTGTTTGTAAGATATTGAGATGATTGTGTATCAATTCTTGTACACATTTTCAGTAGAAATTTCTAGTAAAAACACTTTGATCTGAGAGTTAATTCTTCCAGGATATTTTAATTACTAATTAATTTTCCTTAAAGTCAGATCATAATACTGGGGGTCGGCAAGATGGCTGAGTGGTCTAAAGGCAAGCTTAGGCAACCACAGGGACCACAGTTCAATCCCAGATACCACATACTGCACCAGTCCCACCCCCAGGCTAGGCTGACCTAGACATAGTAATAAAATTCACAATACTGTTCCCATCTTTTTAACAAAAACTGTGAAAGTATTTTTTCCCCATAAGTGCTTTCATAGTCAAACAACTCTGGGGAAGATTGTTCTTCCTTCTTCTAATAGATTTCCTCTTTATATGGTAATGTATAGCAAATAAATTTTAAAATATAGTTCCTGAACAAAATGTCATCATCCTTCAGATATTGCCCCTTATGGAACTCATGCCATTATTAATTTTGCTCAGCGGTCAGGACACTCAGGATCATATTTCTTCCTCAATTATAGCAACATGTTTGCCCTTCTGGTGAACAGATTGACTTCCCATTTCCTTACTCCCAAACAACTTAAATTTACATCTCAATTTTATTAGTGTGCTCTATCATACATCATTACTGGGCTCACATCTTTTCGGAAAAGGAAAGTAATAAATACTTTAAATCATTAAACTTGGCAGATGCAGATGTACTTTATTCAGATCTTCTTCAAAGAGAACTTGGAATAAAAATATGAATAGGAAACTATTTGGAAGCAATGCAGTTGGGAGATCTTGTGATCGTCCAAGGCCAAAGACCTTGGGAGCTGTTGCATGTATCATATACTACATCACCCTAAAGTTATTGGCTGATGGAGCTTGTGAATATTCAGATGGAGGCAAGCTCAGCAGGAGTGCTACAAGAAGACAGGAAAGTATCCACTGAGAATGAGAGGCTTGTCTTTGTAGATCATCCTATGCCCAACAGGAAGAAGCTATGAGGTAGAACACTAAATGCTAAGCATGAAGATCCTCTTCAATATAGACTATCTGCAAAAGCCTCCTCACTGTCAGTTACAACACAAACTATCTCCATGTCCTTAAATTTAGATTCATCCTAGGCAGACCAATAGGTCCAAGACACAGATATGCTGTCCCATACATGTGTAAGATGTAATCATGGACACACTGCAAAAAGTAGCTTTTTCTTGGCATCTTGATCACCCTGTAGCACTCCTGATAAATCTCTTGCTCACTTAACTATCTCTCAGTGTGTATGTCCTTAGAAATCCATTCTGTGTTCCTTAATCTCTCTACATTTTGTAACTTAAATCAGTGGCTTTCTCTTGAATTATTTGATTTCATAACACTTTAAGACTTTGTATTTGTTTAGTGAAATTCAGTGTCATTTCTAGTGCTTTTAATACTATTCTTATTATGTTAAGATCTCTCTCTCTCTCTCTTCTCTCTTTATTTCTCCCTGGTACAGGATCTTGCTACACAACTTGGACACGTGGTGATCCCCCTCTCTCACCTTGCCAGATCTGGGATTAAAGACCTGTGCCATCACTCCCAGTTTCAGGGGTTTGCACAGCATGATCAAGGTTCTGGGCATAGCACAGTGTGTGATTCTAGGAAATCAAACCTGGGTCCTTGTGCTTGCCCAACAGCTGCTTAGACTGTTGAGCCATCTCCCCAGCCCTCTATTCTCTTTAAAGGAATAAAAAACACACACACACACCCTTTTATTTTTATGACATTAAACACTGCTTTATCATCACTGAAATCTAATATTATGTAAGGAAAGGAAAAAATTTTTATATATTTGTATAAATTCTTCTATGGCACATACATAGAGTAATTTGGATAAAAAAGAAATGATCCTAATTATTTGAATTACAGTATTAGATAGATCACTATAGAAACTAGAAAATAAAGCTATATATAATAGACAATAAAAATGTGTAGGGTGAAAAATATATTAAGAAGATTTTGTTAAACTTGTCAGTATATGAAGGCCCCATTTTATTTTTAAAATAGGTAAATACTATCTCAAGATAAGTGTACAACTTTTCATAAATCCTTAGATACAGAATTACCAAGAAGGACTTAATGTAAAGTTTAGAACACAGATGCTTACCTAAGGAAACAAAATAAACACAGATTTTTAAAATATCAGAATGAAATAGAAAACATGAGGTTTGGCACACAATGCATATGTTATGAAATAATATGTCAAAAATATATATAGTATATATTCATACATAATCTATAAAATTTTGAAGCCTTATTTTTAAATAATTCTTATTTTTTATTCTTGTACTTAAGTTTATTTAACAACTTGTTTATACTTGAATCCTCAAATTAAACTGCTCATATTTATGTTAATTATGTACTATAAATTTACATTTGTTAACATTTTCATTCCATTATCTGGTTTTGAAAAAAATGGTATAATATATATTCACATGTGTTTCTGAACAACAACTTGGAAGAATATATATATTTGTTTTGCAAAATTTAATTTTTTTAAAACTTTATGTCATGGTGATCTCAGACTGCCCTGGGGGCAGGGCTGATGCATCATGTGGTGCCAGGAATAGAACCACAGTCCCTGTGGTACCCTAAAATTACCTAGGCAGGTGTCTCACAGCTGAGCTGTCTCGCTGGCCCTGTTTTGCAAGTTTTTAAATCTTTTGCTCTTAAAGATTGATTTCTTTTGATGATCTTCTATGCGTTCATTGCTCTCCAGAAATCCACAATTCATCACATATTTTGCACTGCCCACTAGAAGTTGAACCTTCTGTAACACTTGCCCTTTTTTATTTGAAATATTAGCAGTTCTTATCCTTGTGTGTCAAAATAACTGTTTCAAAATAGAGCAGCCAACAGATAATCCATATTTCTTTCTTTGTTATGAGTAGAACATATTTATCGGGAGAAAAAACAAACAAACAAACAAAAAAAACCTCTGTCCAACAGAGGGACAGAAGGGGAACCAAAGTGAGCTATCCCCCATCCACATATCTTAAATCTGTTACTGATTTTTACTTACATAGAAGATTATTTGTTCCATTAGTAAATTGTGAGCAGATTGAATTCAGGTTCACAGTTGTAGAGAGACTTGTGGCACTAAGTAATCATGAGGGGCTACTTATTTTATGCATGTAATCAACCCTACATAAAGATGATTTTCTACATTTTAAGATGGAACTCAAAAATGGCTGTCAGGAAGATATGAATACTATATAATTATATTTAAATTTAGTAAAGCAGTTTATTTAGTTCTTTTTTTCCTCATCAAATTACAACCAAGGGGCCGGTGAGATGGTTCAGTGGTCTAAAGTGCCTGCTTAGGAAAGCTCAGGCAACTGCAAGGACCACAGCTGGAGACCCCACACCACATGCTGGGCCAGCCCCACCCCCAGGGCAGGCTGAGCCTGCCATATAGAAGAAAAAAATTACAACTGAAACTTCTTGCAACATTCCAAAGTGGGTCTTACGATCAGTAATGTTATTATCTTAAGTAATATCTTCTAACATGACATTGAAGATAAAGTCAAAGACTTTCTGAGAAATCATAAATTTATGTACATGTTTTTGATTTTTAGTAATATACCATAACATTTTATCTATTTTTTATATTTGCCCAACAATGCGATTTGCATTATTTGCTAATGGGTTTCAAGTCACCGCCATAGTGGCACCCATGCCTGAAGACAGTGTAGTCTGCATCTCGCATGCATAGCTCAGCTCACATGACCTAGCACCTGATAAGATCTCATCAGCAGCCGTAATCTCTTGCTTGGGGAAGCCTCTCAAACCACTTCAATACACAGTGACTTCTCCCCCTTTATGCATGACATATTTCACTACAGCACCATGAAAATTAGTTTATTTATGTGTCATGCTTGGCATCTGACAGCGCTTCTCCACCGTAGCAGTGACTGGCACTCTATCAAATGTCAGGTTTCCAGTTTTGTCAATAATCCCTGTCTGTGGCTGAGGTTTCTGCAACTGTCAATAGCCTGATCTTTGAAAATACCATCTTACATACTGTTACAGTATAGTAACATTTTTCTTTTCTTATTTAAAAATCACATCTATGGCTATTGACTCCAGCTCTCTATTCCATAAAAATGATATTTCCTGTGAAGCTGTATTTGTCAGTAAAAAAAAATCTAGATGGCACACAAATTTTAATGGGTAAAGAAATACGATTTAATCCTCAACTATCTTTTTAAATCCTTTGGACATCTCTTTAGTAAGCTCTAAAGAAACACTGTAGTGTCTATTGCTTGCCAGTTTGTGACTATGAGGAATTTGAAATTTTATTTATATTGCGTGTTATTACTACAATTTTTATTTAAAAATAAAAAAAACAAGAAAGGCTATATAGGAAAGAAAATAAATATTTGTTCATCATTGCTCTTCTGGCTTCGATATTGTTTAAATTTGACTTTAATAAAAGAAGGAAATCAGGATGGTGCCGCACAGCTGCAAGCCCTGCCCACCACTGTAGATACAGAATAATCCAAGAGAAAAATGGAAAATATAACAATAAATTCAATACCTTATGGAACCTTTCAATAGCAGTGAAAAGAAAAGAGAAATACTGCAGGAATTTTCTTAATGATGCACTGTTCTTAGTACAGAAACCAGTGCCTGATCATACAGTTTTCAGGGGGGTTGTTTTGGTTTGATGACATGGTATACATGGTAATACCCACCCCCAAATGCAAAGAAATATAAATATCAGTCAGGAAACATTGTAAAGCATTTTATATCATTTTATCATGGATTTCAAGGACAAGAGCATCTCTTCGATGTGGCATTATCATGAGCTAAAACATTTTCAGAAAAGGTTCTTGTTACTTCAGAAATCTGGCTTAGTAGGGCAGACAGAGTTGGTAGGCCAACTGTTCTGCTCATGGTAATAGATAGCACAGATCTATGTTCTAGCTGCCAAGTGACCAAAGTGCCATTGTATAGAAAGTAAGGATTCTCATGTTGTCATGAAAGCCTTGGACTGGGTGAAATAGTTCAGTGGACTAAGTGCCTGCCTACCAAGGGCAAGGACCCTGTTGGAATCATGGTAGCACATGCAGTGACAGCCTTGCCCCAAGCTCACCCAACTGACCAAGGAGAATGGGCATGGTGGCGTGTGCCCGTCATGCCAGTGCTGCGGAGGCTGAAAACAGGAGGATCTTGATGAGCTTCCGCAGCACAGTAAGATCCTGTACCAAATACATAAATTAACTACAATGAAAAGTCTTCATGGGAAGAGTGGTACTAAAGTGAAGACCCGATAGCTTGTGAATCAGCAGACAAGAAATGAATGGAAGAGACAAGGGTGGGAAAATGAAGGTGTGTGGACGTGCACTTCAGCCACTGTGGGAACAAATCATACACGCAGTACTTTAAGCTTGCTCACCTCTAACCTGGTAGCTCTAGGATGACTTTAGTATGAGAAATGCCTGCCCAATAGAGAAGTTTTTGGACTGATCTGGGCCAGGTGTTAGAGATAATTGTGAGGGGATTGGCTTTAGCAGATTTCAGTGCATTGAAGTTTAAGTGAATAAGTGGCTTTCAATTTTTCTTTTGTTTTAACGTCATCAATTTTAATGAGAAAGAAATAACAATGACTCAGTTCAAAACAGGTTCAAACAACAGTTACAATAATTAATTGTAAAATTACAACAATTGCATATTGTTATTTTCATATTAGTTGTTCAGAGTATAAGATGCAGACATAGTATCTTTTCTAAACACTATTAGTATGAATCTTCTCACTAAACTAAGAGAAAATATATGTAAGAGAAAATGTATATAATAGTCCATAATAATATATATAATAGTCCATAATCATAGTGGGTTATCAGCAGCACTGGCAATATCGGAAGCTGTTGACTTGAGTTTTTTATAGCTCAGTATACTATATTATAGCTCAGTATATCATATTATATGGCTCTTCTTTTTATACCTTGTGGTTAGATTTTTCTGCTGGATGATTAAGACTAAGATAAAGAAAGACCTATCTTACAAAAAATGCAACTTTTATCTGACAAAGTTGGGCAAGTCCTCTCAGGATTTACTCTGAAACCATGTACAGCATTTAATAGATTTTCTGTCAGTGTCAGCCATCTGGATGAGTCACAACCATTGCTTGACGAGTTTGCTCTTTCTGAAGGCCTGAGAGAACGTTTTCTTTCTAGGTGATCCTCTTTAGGCAAACTATATATCATTGATCCCTTTCCTCTGTAGCCCCATAATCTCCTTGAACAGAAAATGTTGGACACCACTGACTTATAGGATGCTACAGTACAGGTTCTCTTATGTCCTGAGTCCTCACTGCCTTTGAAGGGCTAGGGCCAAAATATTGGATATCCTTGTAGCCCTTCCTTTTTTCTAATTTTTTGGTCTGCAAACTTAAATTGTTAACTCTCCAGAAGAGAGGCTTAGTGATATTATTACCCTATAATAGGCACTTGAGCTTAACATCACTGTCTTTCTGAATATCAAATGCCTTAGATGTAAAATGGAACCAGTATTTTCCACTCATTTTCTAGCTTAGTGAAACTATTCATCACATGAGTCAAATGATAAAAACTCCAGCCTCTAGATTTAAAGACCTAATCCCAAAGAAGGTATCCAAAATCAATAAACACTGCCCAGATGAAGAATACATGGCAAATAAATATATAAAAAAAGTGTTTAAAATCAATGGACATCCTAGAGATGCAAATTAAAACAACATTGAGATTCCATCTCACTTCAGAAAAAAAAATGGCTATTTTCAAGAAATCAGTCAATAAGAAATGTTAGCAAGACTTTGGGAGAAGAGGAATCCTTCTCCTCTGTTGGAGGGAGTGCAAGTCCAGCCACTCTGGCAATCAATGTGGAGATATTTCCAATAACTAAAACTGGAGCTTCCATTTGAGTCAGCTATTCGTTTCTTGGTATCTCAACCAAAAAATTAAAAATGTAATATGATAATGATAGGTGCATACCCATTTTTTATTGCAGCATAGTTGGTAAGTTGGGAAACAGTCCAAAAGACCATCAACTGACAAATGGATCAAGGTGGGCTATTTATACATGCCATTAGAAAAATATAAACTTAAGACATTTCTAGGTAAATGGATATCCCTTGAGACCATACTCCTAAGTGCAACAAATCAGATACATATTTGTAAATGGAGCATTGTTCCTCTGGCGTGAGAAACTTAAAATGTAAGTAAGGACCTAAATCTACAAAAATATGTGAAAGAAGAAGAATATATTTAAATTGGACAGGGAACTAGGAAAGGGAGAGAATTAAAGAAAATAAAGGAAAATAAATAAAACAGAAGGAAAAATGGAAATAAGGCTTTTGTAAACAAGTACCAGAAGAAAGGGTGAAGGTAGGGAGAAGAATGAGAACAAAAGGAATCAAGATATATCATACAGGGTTGGGGATTTAGCTCAGTGGCATGAGTGCCCTTGTGGCAGCTGCAAGCTCTGGATTTTAATTCTCAGTACAAAAACAGAACCAAACAAAACAAAACAAAACAACCCAGCAACACATATCATCCTCTAAGCTGTCTATGGTAGCGCCTCATGTCTGAAATCCCAGTCATCATAGGCTGAGGCAAGGGGTTTATCATGAGTTCCAGGTCAACCTGGGCTTCACAAGTGAATTCAAGGCCAGCCTCCACTATATAGAAAGACCTGTGTTACACAGTGAAAGCCTGTATCAAAAAAGTCATATATGGACACAAATGCCTTATCATGAATTTAATCAATATGTATATTTAAAGTGACCATTAAAATTAATTAATTACAAAAGGCAAAGAGCAAAGAGATGGCTCAGCACCATAAGCACCTGATTGTCAGTGTGGTCCATGTGGTCCTCAGCTTGACAAAAAAGAAGGCAAAGTGAAGATAACCATAGTGTGATTATAATTAAATGAAAATTATCTGAATGAAACTAGTTCTTAATTAACTGTATTGCAAATTACAAAATAATGCCAATATTGGACCTAAAAAAGAGGCTACCATGATATTAAGTATTAGAAGTTTATTTGAAATGGAAATTTAAATATTTTATTGGAACAAAACCCTTGACATCAACATGTATCATTGATTTCAGTTGTTAATATGAAGGCTTGCTGACTAGTCTGACCAATCAAAACCAAAAGTCTTAAATACAAATGCAAAACATTTCAGATTTAAATATTTAAATACATTAAAATGTATGTAAATATGTGAAAATTTTATTCACTAATTAACTCTATTCAGTTACTAATTGTTTATAATATGTGTTCATTATGAACAGAGACAAGTATGTATTCAATCTATGGAAAAATTAACTTCTATATATTAGCTATAGATGGTCAAAGTTTTTTTAATATTAGTCTTTCCTTAGAATATCTACAGGCTATATCTTTAGTGTCTTTTGATTTTGTAGTTTGAATTAATCTCAAATTATTGTTTTGATGAAAAACTTCACAGTTTACAAATAGATTTAGACCTGCTTTCTTAAGCAGACTGAATCAAGTATGAGTTCTTTCAATTTTTTTTTTTTTTTTTTTTTTCATTTAGAGCAGGGGACACAGGGTCTACAAGGTGTCACTATGTAGATCGAACTCATAGTGGTCCTCTTGTTTTAAGCCTCCCAAGTACTGGGAATTATAGGTAGACAACATGCCCAGTCTAAAATTTGAGAAGGTTTCTTTTTCTTTTTTTTTTTTCTATTTTTGGCTAGCTCTAGCTCAGGCTGACTTAAGGATGGGTATGGCGATGCTGCATGTGGTGCTGGGGCTTGAACCTCAGTACCTTTCCCCTGAATGATTTTGCCTAAGCAGGCACTTTAGACAATTGCTCTAACTTGCAGGCAATAAATTTTAATTTAAAATGTCAACTCTGTCACCAACTTATAAATCAAGGTATGCTATATTTAATTAAAAATATTGAGAAAATTTATTTTTCTCAGACACTCAAACACCTACCAAAATTTCAAATGAGAGGAATAAATATTAAAGATTTTATGAAGCACACATTATGTCAATTCAGAGATTCACTAAAAATTGTTCTTTGTTTAAATGTAAGTATGCTTGGCATTTATATAGAACAATATAATTAAATTCTAGTGTGAAATTTGCTTTAAACTATTTTGGCAAGATGAAACAGGCCATGTTAATAAAATTTGAAGCAATATATGATACCATAATTGCTTCAAAGATAATTTTAAAGATATTGCCCACTAAATCTATTCTCTCTGTTTGTTAAAGACCATAGACAATATTGGTCTCAAATTCAGACTTAAGAACAGTAATATTGGATTTGAAAAGTTTGATTCAATTAAAATATGTATTTATTATAGAATAGTGAATGAACATGGTACACTTCTAGCATGTATGGAGATGAAGACAATAAATGAAATGAGTAAAGCAAGTTATATGTAATACAACAGAAATTAACAAACCAAAAGTGAACTTTATTTTTATTCTTGAGCCTATCTCCTTACACAGAAAGATAGGTGAAGCTCTGAAAGTTTGACATGAAGCAGAGAAAAAATTTTAGAAGGATGAAAACATTCTGAGAAATAATTAAGGAATGTACTCTTGACTGAGGTTAGCGTAAGTAAAGGTGCTTTGTTCCAAAGACATTAGTCTGTCATCAGATAATTGAATGAAAATAATTTGCCTTTGAAGAATTGAAGGAAAGAAAATAGTTGATTCTAAATTTGGGTAACTCAGTGGGAACTGCAATACAATGGCTTTTGTGATTTTTTTTTTCACACGAAGAACTTATTGAGGGTGCCATAATATTCATTTTAGTTCATATCATTAGTGCATTGTATTATGAAAAATAGATTAGAAGAAAAAAATCTTGGCCATAGGAAAAGGTCTACATAGCTTACACTAATATAATGTTTACTATCTTCACTAATAAACAAATCAGCACGAACTTGGAAGGTTACATTACCATGAAGAGTCCTGATACACTTTCACTGGATTCTCAGCCAAGGGCCTCACCAGCCAAAAATAAAGATAGTAGCTGGATCCAGTCTCATTTGAAATGTCAGCTATTCACCAAGCTCACATACTTACTGGACCTAGTGTGCCTGGAGCTGTAAAACAGACATCAGTCTCTTTTCAGGAAGATAGCAGGCCTATTGAGGGGTTGCTGGCCTTCCAAACTGCTGTTAAAGGCGTCCCCAATTAACTCAGGCCTTCTCTCCACTGTCACCATTTGCTTGAAGTTAACTGAAGAAGATCTAGGCTTCATCTGGGAAATGCCTTCACATTCTCTGTATAGCATAACTAAGCTTGAGAATAATTCAGCATCGTGTTTACATGTTCTCTCCTTGTACTGTGGGGAACATAAATCTTGGGTGCCATCTGATAATTCTGTCTTCTAAATCCACCCACCAAACACCTTAAAATCCATTTTTTCTTCACATGAAAAGTATGTTTACCCACTCCCAAGATTATCAAGTCTTGTACTGTTATAATAACAGTTCTATTTATAAATATCATCTAAATTTACACCTAATCATCTCATTAGCTTAAATTCCAAAATCTTAACTAATTCATTTTAACTCAAAGTTCAAAATCTAAATCAGATACGAATGAGTGTCCTTTGTCTCTTGTCTTTCTCCCAAGCTCCTAGAAAATCAATAGTCAAGACTTCCAGCAGTAAGAACAAACAAACAAACAAACAAACCCAGCATAGCATAGCAGTGGTAGATATTTCATTTCAGAAGGGGAGTAAATAAAATGTGAGGAGTTGTTCAGTGATAATTCTGAAATCCCATGGACAAGTGCAGGACTTTCCAAGATTAAAATTCCATTGCGGGGACAATCCCCCGTGGCTTTTTGCTGAGTAGTCTGGGTCTCGGTTCGGTCCTCTGAGTCCTTCCTTCCTCTGCTTGCAGCAGCATAATTTTGCTAGCTCTCTTTATCCTGGTGCAGTTTTTATGGGACCCAAATCCCCTGTCATTTTGCACCCCTTCACCTATTTCACTGGTGTCGTCGGTGTTTGTGCTCAAATAAATTTCTCACAAAATCTTTGTGGGTCTTGTGAGGATTTCTAAGGATTTCATCCCATTAGAAAAAAAAAAAAAAAAAAACGAACACATTCATGAGCCTTTAGAGGTAATCCTCTGTATGCTGGGCTTCTGCTGGAATGGCTGAGGGATGCCATCCTCAGACTTTCTTGAGACCCTATGGTTTGAGTGAGAAGACTTGTGAAGCACTTGCTTCAGCTCCCCAAAAGATCCTAAGTTCAACTATTTTTTTTTCCTATCAATCTGAGGATTCAATAGACAGTTGCACACATGTTCAGTCTTTCTTTGTTTTCTACAATTTTAAAAACATGACTGGTGTGCAGCGTTTTTTTTTTTTTGTTTTTGTTTTTGTTTTTTTTTGTTTAGTTGGTTGGTTTTCTGTTTTTGTTTTTGTTTTTTTGGTCCCTTGGAAAAGGAGAAAACTTGCAAAATGCCTCTGACTTATTTTTGTTGAAATAGTTCTTTCTTTCGTTTATCTGTTTTATCTCAAAGTTTAGTGCACGCAGCAAGATGAGAAGCGTGGTTTTTCAAATTTCCTTAGCTATACCCAAGCTTACCACTTACAAATACTACATCCACGTCACTGCAGGACACAATTCCACTGGGCTTTCTATAACAGACAGCAAGTAAAATGCTTAAAATTGCCATTGGCATGTTTCTTACTTCCTTCTGCATTTGCATGGACAGCATCCTTGGAGTCCACATTATGATCTAGTCCAGGCTGATCAAGATGATTTAGGCTTATCAGGAAGACCTTTTCATGCTACTCAAAATCTACCTATTATCTGTTCAGTTGCCCATCCCCAGACTGTCCCATCAGCTAGTGGTGTTCTCTGCTAAGTGTCGTTTGAATGCAGCAAAGCCATTGATCCCAACTGCCAATTTAGGGTTCTTTGAGCAGCTTATTGGTTGTTCTGAGACTAAAGCACCAGTGAGAGCAGGTTATAGTTCCTAGAAACTATCTACTAATCTAGGCTACAAGACTGTCTTCACAGCGAGGTGATGTTTGCTCCTTAACTCTTTTGATCAGCTTAATTTTTCACCTACAGTCTTTATTTTACAGGGAATATTTTATTAGTCAGGGAAATTCTTTTCTGAGGAAAAACTGTCAAGAGATCATAAGCATAGTGTTGACTATTACTCCTGAATTTTAAATAGTATAAATTAATGATTGATTAATATGTATTCAATTATATTAATATGACTTCTCATTTTGTATCTTATAGGATAAAAACGTAAGTGTAAAATGTTACTACGTTGTGCTACTGACCTACTGTTTAACATTTGTTTTCATTATTGAGTATTAATTTACAAAATACTTGCTTTCAACGTGGTATTTTCACACAGGTATTTAATGCATATTGAACAGATATCTCCTCATATGAGCCTTCTTCCTGTTGCCATTCTTTCTTCTTGTCTTTTTAAAACAGATTCCATACTTTAGAAAAATATGGTAGATTATCTTGATTGGGCCAACTTGACTGGCTTGGAAACCAAGCAGGGGTTTGGTGGCAAGCACTGGGATTGTGTCTGGCTGAGTTCCACAGGAATGGCCTTAGAGACCATATCTGGCTCCTCACCTCACCTTGCTGGCTCTAGCACTGCTACCCAGCTCAGTTTTCTAGCAGCCACAAATGAAGTGGCACTGCTCCATCACTCCTTTCCACCAAGCTTAAACAGTACAAGCAGTATAAATATTCCTTTTGTTGGTTATTAAATACTCAAATCAAAATTTATGACAACTATAAATTCGATATTAGATCCTCAAAAACAATGACTTCTGATGAATGTTTAGAAACAGAAATCATTATCAATCTATACATCTCTGAGGATAATCACTAAATGCAAGAGAAATACAGTATTTATTTAATATCACAGTTATTGGAACATATGTATAAATACGCAACCTGATAATATAATATTCAGAATTCTCTGAAGTTCTAATTTTGTGTTAGTAGCTTAGTGAAGATAACTAAAAACATTTAAGTCAGTGATTCCCAAGCCCGTTTACATATTAGAGCTACTTAGAGAATTTAAAAACCATACTAAATCGTTTTTATTTCCCATCACGTAAGATATTTAACCTAGGGCACTGTGTATGTTAGTTAAGCACTTTAAAACTAAACTGAAGTCTCAGCTTCTCTTCCCCCTTTTTTAAAGCAAAGGTGATGCTTCGCTGCTTAGCACTGCTTCCAACCTGTTCCATCCTGTCTTTCTCATCTGAGGATTACAGGTGCATACCATCCCACACTGTCTTGAAGGTCGTTTCTAAATAAGGGTATTGTCAAAATATTTATTGATATTCCTTGTTTTGGCCTATCCATATTTATATTAATATTAGTATACTTTAAATTTTATTTAATATTTATTCTATATGATTGTATGTATTCTATGGGGCACCATGTGACATTTTGATGGATGTGCACAAAGTGGAATGATTAAATGAAGCTAATTAATACATGTGTCACCTCAGTTCGCAGTTTTTGTGGTGAGATTTTTCAAATTCACTCAATTGAATAATTCTGAACTACAAATTAGTAGTAATAATACTCATTCAATTTTAAAACAACCTAAAAAGTTTCTTATTCATTATGCCTGGCAAGAGCAGTTACATAATGGTCAATATTTCTTTATTTTCATTTTTTGATAATGCCAGTCACATAATCTTGCAAAGTTCATCTTTAGATTTATAAAAGGATGAGAAAAATCTTTGGGTTTTTTGTTTTGTTTTGTTTTGTTTTGTTTTTGTCTTTTTGAGACAGAGTCTCACTATGCAGTTCTGGCTAGCCTTTAGCTCACTTTTGTAGCCCAGGTCGGTCTCAAACTTGCACCGATCCTCCTGCCTCAGCCTCCTGAGTGCTGGGATTACAGGTGTGTGCCACCACGCCTGTCCAGAAAAGTCTTATGTTAAGATAAACTCTAATCGGGCCGGGGAGATAGCTCAGTACACTAAGTGCTTGTCTGGTAAGTGCAAGGTCCTGAGTTCCTAATATGACAGTACTCACGGCTGGGACTTTGGCAGTGATTAGCTTATGTGGCTTATTGGTGGGGTAAATCCGTTGGTACATTCAGAAACTGATGGGCTACTAGAGGGTGATCAATTTAGGTGGGATCTTCTAGAAGAGAATGTTTCTTCAAGAATATGCCCTTGGGAACTGTACCTTGTCCCTGGTACTTTATTTTCTTTTAGTCCTCATCTTCTTCCCTCTTCTTTTTCTTCTTTGTTATCATGAGGTACACATCTTTCTCCCACCCCACCCAGAGGTCTGAACTTTCTGTCTCTGACAAGCCATGAAGCCTGTTGATCATGGATGAAAAGTTCTCAAAGTTCAGGCAAAAACTTACATTGCACCTCACCAGAGAAGATAGTAATTTTTTGTTCGTTGCTGCAGGCATAATGGGTACATACAATAAACTGATAATCCAACACACATAAGATATGTAATAAATGTGTTCCATGTTAATTAACAAGTAATTATGAAATTGTGTCTCTCTAATACATTTATCTTAATTTTAATATATGTTTTTTTCCACATGATTCTTTAATAGAGCTTATCTACATCTGCTAGAAAATTAACTGCATATCAGAACAGCCTATCGTGATTATTGTTTTTTGTGGCATCTCAGCAATAGATTGATCCCCTTAGAGTAAATATTTTATAAGTAGTGTTCAAAAGATAAAAAGCATACAGTAAACTTCTAGTATTAGTTACATTTTTTCTTGTATTCACATAAGTTTTACATTTCAAGTTGGCTGGAAGATGCTCACCGTGTTTAGTTAATCATTTAAAGAAATGGATCCACTTCTACCTCAGTTTTCAGAGATGCCTATAGCTCAGCTCCCTATAATGGAATAAATGAAGCTTTAATGGTTTAAAAGTGATAACAACACTGACTCTATCAATTGTAAAACAAGAAACAGAATACTTGGTGACTCCTAAATTTCTTTATATGATCAAAAATTCAGAAGCATATGTTAGAAGAAGCAATATGAAAGGCGAGTGTGTTTGGGACAGAGATTGACCAGGAAGAGTCAGGTATGTCAATACACTGCTTTCAAATGATATATGGAATTTTTGGAAAAGAGAAAGAGAGATAAAGAGAAGAGGAGAGATGGAGGGTGGGAAGGAGAGGAACAACTTCTGAAATAGATATTTGTAGCTTTCAACTAAATGATACAATGAATTAATTAAAATCATTCTAATGAAATTTATATTATCATGGGGAATGTAGGCACTAAGAAGTATCTGACTTGATATATATTATAAGAAATAGGCAGCAAGTGTTAAGTGTGTAACTGCACAGTTATATTGACGTTTTGATACAGAAAGTAAATATTTTGCCAAAACATCTATTGGTCAATTTTAATCAGTCATGATATTGTTCTCAATAAAGTCAGGGTAAAAACAATAAATGCCTAAAGTCTGTATTCTGGTGAGGAAGTACAAGTCATAGTTTCCTTTTTCCTTTGTCATAAAAGTACATAACTTTGCATTTGCAAGTGTAACCAACATCATCTCCGAGATGGAAATAATATGCTTGCCACTAAATTATGTTTTTAAAGGATATACTTGCTGCAATATGGATAATGCATTTTCTTCATGTTCCTCTTCCAGCATACTGAAGTCTTCTCAAGATTTTCCTCAATTTTTCCTGCAAATAATTAAAGCAAAAACTAGTAATGTTATAGTAAAGCTATTATTTACACAAATTTAAAAAATTGTATCTATACTATGTATTAACATTTTAATTTCTCAAATTATATACAAGTATCATTCATGAAGAACTATTCATTATCCAGGTATGGTGAAGGCACACCCTACAATCCAAGCAGTTGGAAGGCTGAAGCAGGAAGATGAATGTGAGGTTTAGACCAGTCTGGAGAACATAATGAGACCCTTTATTACATATATATATATATATATATATATATATATATATATATATATTACATATATATATATATTACATATATGTATATATAAACCCTTCACTAGAAGTGAAATTAGAAGAAAATAGTGGAGTGAAAAACAGTAGAAAATATATGATGAGCTAATCTTTGCATTAAACCTGGGTATAGAAGAGCCATAGGAGTTGGGCTCACACTTTTGTAAATTGAGCACTGATAGGCATGACTAGACAATGCGTTTTACAGCGCAGTCAGTATGGATGGAAGATAATACACTTGGGCATGAGAAACACTCTGAGGCTGCCTGCAACCTTGTGCTCAATACAATAAATTACAGAAAAGAAATGCTATTAAGTGATATTGAGGTGAATCTTATGTCTATACAGTTTTGTGCTTTAAAAATGATATTAAATTGCTCTAGAAAAAAATGAGTGAATGAATTAATCCCCTGGAATTATGAATTGGGAATTCTAACTTTTGTGAGTACTTACTGATGTTTTTATATCATATTTCTCGGAGTTAAAATATCGAGTCAACAGAATTATCTAGTGGGCAAACAAGTTCAGGCTACACCAAGTAAATAATCTGGCCAAGTTTTGCAAAGTCATTGACTATTGGAAGGGGCATATAATACAAGCAGTAAAAAGTTCTAGGGTATATGCAAACAAAGAAATTAGACCTGTGATACAAGATGAATAGAACAATTGAAAATACAACCAGAAACAGGCTAGGATGTAGCTCAGTGGTTGTCTGCCTTACATCGTCTAAGGTCTAGGTTTGATCCCTGGCATCAACCCCCAAACACAAGAAAACAAAAGGGAAAAGAAATGAAAAGAAAATTAATGTAAAAGCCCCATGGAAAAGAGGAAGTGTACATTATTTTGCATAAGCAAAGTTCTAACAATTTTTAAAGGATGTACACGTGTTTGGTAATTAATAAAACACAAAGAGTCTTGTCTAATAGGCCTTCTACTAAAACTGCATAGGAAATAATTCTCCAGGATACTCCTCCTCTTTGAGCACACCTGCTTAACCATCTTCATATTACTGTGTTACTATTCCATAAACTAAAAATATGCCATGTTTATTTTATTCAGAGATAATGAAGACTCTCTGCCTCAGTGATTTTTTAGGTGGGTAAATGTGAGGAAGATATTTACCCTCTCTCAGTTACTGTCTTCTTCGCTAAAAAATGGGAATTGCTACAGTATGTACTGCTTAAAATTTAAAGAGATAAATTCAGATAGCTAAATTATATGCTTAACTCACAGTAAATCATAATACTACAATAAGCATCATAAAATCTAAATTAAGTCAGCAAGCAAGTTGTATTTCTCTGAGTATAATACTTAATAATATTTTTGATGTTTTAGGCAACACTATAATATTTTTATTCACATATAAGGGAATAACTCTGCTAGGTTTATTTATTTATTTATTTATTTATTTATTTATTTATTTATTTATTAGTATTATTTTTCCACCAGGGAATGAACTCAGGATCTTGCACATGCCAGGCAAGCACTCATTCTACTGAGCTATCTCGGCAGCCCTAAATGTGTCAGTTGTAATGAACTTGATTAGACATGAGGTTGTTGTTATAGATAAAGCTTTTACCTTTTCTAATACATTAAAAATAAGAGCAATCTGTATGCATTTACTCATCAGTTATAAATGTATCAAGTGTATGCTTTATTAAATCTATAAGTAATTCATTAGTATTTTTATCTCTATTTTTTATATCTCAGGAGACTGAGTTTAGGAAATATTTAATAGCTTTCCAAGCTCATATTTTATCTGAGATTATTGGATTAGGATATAAAAACTTAAGTGAAGCAAAATAAATTCATGAATTTGACATCAGAAGCCAAAATCGCCACTTTCACATTTGTGCCTAGCATTGTTTCATCTTTAACAGATATTTTAATTTTATGTCAATGGGTAGAATGATACTAAGAAAATACATCTGAAGGGGGGGAGAAAAAGTGACTCCCTCTAATGGCTTATCAAAGCTAGAAAAGGTCTTCCTAATGAAGTGCCAGTCTTCTTAAGGATTATAATACAGATATGTAAAGGTGCTTTGCCTCTATTATATGTGTTCAATGGGATTATGACATTTATCATGGAGAAAGTATGCACTCTGGCATCTGCTGCCAAGAATGCCTCTCTGTTATTTAATTTGGACCTGCCACATCACGGGCAAGTTATCCAAACATCTCTTTGCGTGAGAGTTATTATATTGTCTCAGATGCATTAGAATTTAAAGAGATTGACAGAACAATTCAGAAGGACTATGAAATGTGGTCTTTTTTCCCATAAACTGTCATGAAAAATTATCATACAGTTTTACAAACACAAACCACTTGCTTTAAATTCTAAACACAAATACTAACCTCTAATTTCCCTATATTAAAATGTCTAACCACACCCTTTCATGAGTATTCAAATTCTGTAGAAATATAATGGCTTTTGCAGACAAAATTTCCAGCCAATGTTCTAATTATTCCTAATATATTAATAAACTTAATTGCTTAAGTCCATAGGCATAAACAGTATTTAGAAATAAAGAATTGAATTTGTATGTTGCATACTTTGAAAAATGTTTTCTTAGGATGTCAAGTTTAATAGATTAACATAATAATATGGGCGTACAGTTAACATTGCAAAACATAGTAGTTGCTACATTAAAATATATTGCTATTTGCCTAATTAAATATGTATTTTGTGTTTACCATTGAAAAGGCTAGATGTTTTGCCACTTATTAAAATACTGCTTTTTATTCTCAATAATCTTGCCTTTAATCCCTAATAAATCAAACTAAACTTTATATTTCCTTAGAAATAATAGAATGAAACTTAATGTTTTTAAGTTTACATGTACACAGAATAATTTTCTGAAACAGTAGCTCAGAATTCATCAGTTATTTAAGTAGGCAATTGATTTCATATTTTTAATATCCCAATGAATTTAATAAATATAAAGATTTCTCTGGTAACTCATGTTTCACTTACCAGAAAGAGCTAAGTGTATACTCTGTCACATAATTTTGGATCGATGTTCCACAGCTTGATTAACTTCTGTTCAAGAAGGATAAAAGATAACAGCGCACATACCAAAATCCTATTCCTAAAGTTCCTATAGTATCAATGAGTGATATAATTAGAAAATTCTTCTGTACCACTTTATTTTTATAGTTTACAAATCACCTTAACAAACTAAGGAACTACTGATTTACAGGCTATAACCACAGATTCTTAAAGAAACAACATGAAGGAAGACAGTGCTTCTTAGAATAATATTTGCAGAGGAGGTAGAGAGCAAAAAACAATAAACATTCCAGTGAAATATATGCAAAAGGAAAGCGAGGACCTCGGCATCCCATGGGCAATGTTGCTATCTGAAATTAAGGATGAGAGATTTTGCTTTCAAAACTAGCTATAATCCATAGCACTGAATATGGTTTTGTATCTATGCTAGTAATACATGCTTAAACTTAAATATTGAGCTGCTTGTTCTATGAATATAAAATATTTTAAAAGTAACACTTGATAAGTGGATGTAGCAAAAGATAAGATAGGATGTTTTCTACTATGGAAAATTGAACTAATTAACACCCATTAATACCATTTTTTTCTGAGGAGAAAAAGAAAGTTAATAATGGAAAAAAAAAAAAGATAGATTAAAATCATCCAAAAATAAAAAGGAGAAAAATTACAGAAAGAAAGGATAAACTATGTGGCTTGTAAGTAGTATTTAGCTCACTATTAGATATTTGGATAGATTTCTTATGGAACACACGGGCTGGTAGCGGGAGGAGAGCACAGTCACACTGCCACACTCCCTTGTAGCTAGGGGGCAGGCTCTGCCGATGCAGTGCTTTGGGGATGTGTCTAATATGGAGCACAACCCAAGAAGGTGCCAGGACTTTCAAGTGAATTGGTGCTGTTAAAGGTGGATAGATGCGTGATCGGGCAGAATCCTGTGCATGGAGCCACAGTGGGGCATGGTGAAGCTGTATCTTTTGTGAGCACTTATGCTACTAGAACTTCTGTATGACTTTGTGTGTGGTTTTAGACTAAGGACAAAATAGCCCTTAATTAAAGTATGTAGCCCATGGAATTTTAATAATGTTCTCTCAGTTTAAGCCAATCTGTGTTTCTGTTCTTTGAAATTAAAATAAATCAGAAAGGTCCCAACATACACAAGGGGAAGGGATGGGCACTGTGCATTTCATTAAGCCCTTGCCAGGATGTAGTCAGTAAATATGGAATAATTGCTTAAAATGTAAAAAGAAAATAACTCAGTTTTCTTTTCTTCCAAACTAAAGAAACTATATTAACTTGAATCCTTCCTTTCTCCCTCTGTTTCTCTGCTTCTTCCTCTCTCTGTTCTCCCCTTTTCCCCCTTTTCCCTCCTCCTCTCTTCCTTCTCCCCAAACCATTTTTTTAAATCAAATTCAGAAATCCTGTATATTGGCACTGGTATACAAACTATCCCCAAAATTTTCAGGAGCAATAGTGACAAAATGATTTCTCAACTAGTACCAGCTATTTAAGTAAATATTTTAGAAAAGTTTATAAACACTTAAATCATCTCTGGATACATGTGCAGATAGATGTAAAACAAGAGAACAAGATTATAGTTTAATATAAAAATTATAGTTCAAAAAAGAGGCTGTCCAACTGAGAGACAATGGGAATACAAAAATCATCCAATTTTCAGTGACTATAGAGATTAATTTTCTCTCGCAGTAAAACTGGCAGAGTACTGTACTACAAGAAACAGAGAATATGAGTAAGATACTCATATCTTGAGTATGGAATATGTTTGAACTTATTCAAGGGCAGAAACTAGAGAATCACAAAGATGTCTTTGTTAACTAATATGAGTAAAAAAGGAGGCCACAACTTTTGGAAATATGTAAATAGTTCACACTAAATATGCAAACTATTAACAGAAAATATCTATTTAAAGCTTTCAAAATTCTCTCTAATTTTAAAAACAATGTTTTTCATTGTTCTACAGTTCTCGCAAGCAAATAATGTTCTACTCTTGCACTCTCCGTACTTTAAGGGCTGAATATTGTCAGCGTTTTTCCTTGGTCTTCATCTTTAAAGCCACTTTCAAAATTTATCTTTATCTCCTTTCTTCAGAAACCTGATGTATGAGAGTGCAGTCCACTGGACTTTTCCAGTGAGGTCGTATTTCTGTGAATGTTAAAAGATCTCTTGGCCTTTGTCCTTTATTTGTTCACAGTTTTGACAACAAAGTCACTCTACAGAACGTTTTCATAGCCATTAATCGATTAATGAATTTTGAAATTTTACTTTATTTGTTATTATTTTAGGGAAAGGTCTACAGGGTGTTGAGGGTCTCATTACTAGATTTGACTCATAGTGATACACCTCTTCAGAGCCTCCTAAGAGCTGGGATAACAGGTCTGTGCCACCATTCCCATTCTACATTGCCATCTCAGGGTGCCCCAGGAGTAGGGCCAGAGGGCCTGGCCCCTGTGCCTGCTTGCAGGTGCTTTAATCCGGTCAGCTATTTGGTTGGCCCTGAATTTTCTATTCTCATTCCCCAAATTGTCAGTTCTTTGGTGTTATTATTCTTCTCAGAAGCAAATGTGCTGAGTTATAATCTTAACTGTCACTAGGTTACTTCCATTTTATCTTTCTGTGCCCTTCTCTGTCTCTCTTTCTGTTGTACTATCTCTGAATCTCTTTTTCATCTTATTCACTTGCTGAAACTATTTGCATATTAGTTTTGGCTTCATAACTACTCCATGTCTTATACTTCTAGGTGAAAATGCAATTAACAACGTTACAGGGGCTGGGGAGATAGCTCCGAGGCACAAGTGCCTGCTGGGCAAGTGCAAGGTCATGAGTTTGAACCCTGGTCCCCCCCCCACCAAAAAAAAAAAAAAAAAAAAAACAATGTTACAACCATACCAATCGTCTTCATGTGAGATGAATGGCAAAAGTCTGACTTAAGCAATTAAAAGGAGCGTCACTGTTTGTGATGCCAAAATAGTGTCTCACTGTCTACTCACTATCTACTCACTGCACTGTGAGTAGAACAGCTGTTCTCTACCCTGCCTTCTGTGCCATAGTGTGCTACCTCACTATAGTACAGAGCAAGGGCATCAAGGGGTCATGGATGAAATTTTCTGAGACAAGGCCAAATCAAATCTTTACTCCTTTTAAATTGCTTGTGTTAGATATCTCAGAGAAGGAAAGACAGCTCATGTAGCCGGGGATCCATTTTTCAACTATTCTCTCTTTAAATTATTCACTCCATCCAAGTGCTATTATCAAACCCCTCGAGGTTTTTTAAGGAGAACTTTCATCAAATTGAACTGTCCTGTGAATAATTTCTACCTTATGGCCCACTCTTGGAAGCACATGTTTCACTGAGTTTATGTAATAATAAACCAGTTTAATCAGGGAAGCAGAACCACAAGGAACTGTGTATGTAAAGATGGATTCGGAGGACGTTATGTGACACTGAGGCTTGGCCACTCTAGTCCAACACTCATAGCAGCCACTAAAGCAGCTGACCTACCATGCCGCTGTGTACTCCAGCTGCTGTGCACTGGTGGATCATCCTCAGCTTCTACTACAGGAAGCCTCTGCTCTGTTATCTTTCAGACTCAGAAACGCACTGTCACAGACACAGCCAGGATACCTAAGGTTATCTCCTTTAATTCATGTCAACTGATTATAGGTTTTAGTATCTTTTATGAAATGCCAGAATCGTTAGATTGGTTAATGGTGAACACATATAAATCTTCTTAGACCATTCTTAGTCTTCAAAGAAGGATAAAACCAAAAACATCCTTCTGCCTTACATACCGCTTTCTTGCTCACACATAGAAACATGGTAATTTTTTTTCTTGGGAAAGTTGTATTCTCTGTTATGTGATTATTTCTCTTTTTTGGGGTCCTAGAGTGGAAATTGTGTGATAGAAAATTAACCACTACAAGTATATCTTATGTTAGAAAAAATGGCAGTGGCACATACAAGATGTGTAGCAAAATAAGAAAAAAACGAGCCCATGTCCGTTAAACTTAACTGTCAATTTAAATGAGCTAAGAGAGTCCTGGTCACATGGTTACCTATGGGGGCGTTTCGCTCATAGTGCATGGCTGTTTCTACTTTGCTCCATCCCATGACACACACACAACATGTTTCTGTTGCTTTGAATGCAGCCATTTAAGAACTGAAACCTCTGAAACCATGAACCTAAAATAAATGTGTCTTCTGTTCTGTCTTTGGTGTCTGGCAGGTTTCCCAGCAATGCAAAAGCTAGCCAATACAAACACCCATTTCTGAAAGTGTGTCTGGTCATTCTTGCTGCTTATAATTATGCTATTACCTTACCAGCATTTATCCTCATCATCCTGCTGGAAATCGTCCTATTTATGTTTCTTTGCCTGATGTTTAATCCAAACATTTGTTTCTGTATAAACTGGCCTTTTAGCAAATCCAAGCAAAACTGGTTTTCGTTATTTTCTATTAGCTTTAATCACAGTCTATTGACTGCATCTAGAAGATAAGCTAAGGCATCTGTAGTTCAGTTATACTGTCCTTTACCTGGACTGTGCAGCAGCAATTCTGTAGCCTCCTGAGTCATCTGCTCTGGCAATCCCAGATGATGCACTCAACCAGAACATTGCCTATTCTTTCAGAGGCACAATGTAACAGAAACATGAGAGTCAATGGGATCACTGTAGCATGTGTACTGTGGCCAAAGTCTAAAGAATCAATGTACCCTTGCCCATAAAGGAAGCTATTAAAAGATCAGCTACCCATTCTACATGAAAGAAAATTATTTCTTGTGCTCTGTAGTAAAAGGCATAAATACAAAGAGAGTAAAAGCATTTTCTCAGTTAATGGGTATGTGGCAGTCACCCAATGCTGTATTAATATGCTCAATAAAAGAACCTCTAGAAGTATAACCACAATTGGAGATACCACCTGATTAAATTTATAATAGACCACTTTCCCTTTATAAAATCTCTTTTCTTCTCAGGCTAAATAAATTTAGCTGAGTATAATTACTCTTGAGTAATCCAGTTTAATGTGAGAAGCAACCTTACCATCTACATAGGAATATTGCATTTTTTTCATGCTCCGTTATTTTGCACATGAAGAAACATCTATTAACTTAAAACTGGTATTTCATATTATAAAGAGGCCTTCACTCACAGGCCATGGAAGTACTATAGAAATTTCCAGTTGCTTTCATATCTGTATTAATTGCTTACTCTGAAAAGAGAAATAAAAACATGATGAGTTTGGAAACCAATTGACCCCATGTGGGATTGAGCTAACTATGGCATGAATTAGTTACTTAGCTGCTGCTCAGCCTAGAGGACCAGTGCAGATGTCTACATAGCCAGAAAGCATAATGATGTGCGCTCATGCCCACGTAAATGTTTTTTCAATTAATTCTATCGAGATCATTATTTTTTTTTTTTTTTTTTTTGTGGGACCAGTGTTCGAACTCACGACCTTGCACTTGCCCAGCAGGCACTTGTGCCTCGGAGCTATCTCCCCAGCCCCCGAGATCATTATTAAAGTATTATAAATGAAACTGTTCACTGAGAGAAAATTCTAGAACAAAATAATCTCAATGGCATAACCTCTTAACTTTAAGAAAGAAATAAAACCAAATCTATAAAGACCTATTTGAAGAGGATAGATGCAAATCACACTGCCCATCTTCTTTTAGAAGGACAAACATGCTTGATAGAAAAAGGAAAAAAAAAGTTATATAATATAGAAGAGGAAGCAATGTCCTATCTAAAAAATAAGCTTACTTATGCTAGCAATATATAAAATTTTTCATGATTATTTGAAAATTTAATTATATTATAAAAGACTAGTTAAGTAATTATTCAAAGATTGTTCTAAAATATATTTTCATAGAACATACACTGAGGTATACGTATATTAGATATATTATATATGCTATTATAGGTAAATAATTGTATAATATGTTTTATATATTCAGTGTGGAATATATATATAGTGCACACTGAAGCACTGTCTAGGCAGTATTAAAGGCATTAATGACTCACATATCCCAACTCTGGCAATTGCAGCTGGCTGGAGCCATACCATACATGTCTGCCCTTCAGCAGGATCTGACAATCTTTGTCTCTTTTTCTTCAATTTATGGAAACTCTATGAAGCCATTACCAGTCCACAGTTTCCTATGGAATTGCTAAGGCTGTTTTTTCCCATAATGTACCACAAATTCTCCCACTGCCAATGCTGTTTTCTTTCTTCTTCAAAGGTTTTGATCCAGAGAATATTCCTTTACAAATACTCTATATGCAAATCTTTATCTCAAAATCTGTGTCCTAGGGGATCTGTCCTGTGACATTACATTAACAAATACAAGGAGAAATATCATACGATATTCTCAACAGATTCTAAAGTGCAGTGGAAACAAATTCAACACATATTCTTTGATATAGTCTCCCAGGTAACCAGAAATAGAGGACTATTCTAAAGATTAAGTGTGTATAGAAAAACCTCAGGCAAAAAGATAATACAAGCAATTTTTCAAAAGCTCTGTAGAGGACCAAGATGGTGGAGTGGTGAATAGCAAAAAAGGCTTGCCTTAGACTTACCATCCAGATGCTGGAATATAGCAATGTAAAGAAAACAAAAAGAAAGGGGACTTCCCTGGCCCCAGGAAGGTTCTGAAGCCTGAAGTCACATGCATGGATAGAACAGAAGAAGAAACTTCAATGAAGAGAAAGGAAGTAGCCAGAAGCACCTTTTCCCTGAGATAAGAGTCACTGCACAAGAGGACTGATTCAAACCTGAAGACACCTAGTGACTGCTGGCCACTCAAGAGGCCTCTAAAGAGAAACACAATGGTGGAGGCCATCAGTGGTCACGAAGGACTGTGCAAGTGGACAGTGAGTGCTGAGGGCTCTATGGTCTCACTCCAGAAAGCAATTGGCCAGGAGCCATCCTGGAGAGCAGCTGGCTGGCTAAGCTCAGAACTCAGAACGGGTGCTGGCTCCATTTAGAGATTTCTAGCTGGGCTGAGTCCCTCAGAAGTTGTTTTGATGGCTGCAGGCTGAATGAGTCTTATCTTTGCCAGACAGTGTGGGCTCACTGAGATTATTTGCTGACCTGTGACAAAGCTGCTGCTGGATTGCTGGGATAGGTTGGCATGGATCAAACTCTGTCTCCATATGTTGCCTACCATGGACAGCAGAGACAAAGCTGGAAGTGGATTTCTCTCTCTCTCTCTCTCTCTCTCTCTCTCGTTTGCTTTTTATTGTGTGGTGGTAGTTTTGTTTATGGTTTTTGTTTTTCTTTTCTTCACTGTTTGTATGCTCTTTTTTATATAATTTTGTTTTTAGATTGCCACCATTTTCTGTTTACTGTCACTGAACACATCCTTTGATCCTCTCCAACATCCCAGCCTTTCTACCTGCCCTGGCCAAGAGAGATGCCAAAGGTTCCATAGGGATTGGCAGTGGGCAAAAGGCTCATGCCCATGTCTATATAATCTATAGTATTTATATGAGCATGAGTGTAGTTTCTAGCCTCCTTGTGGTTTTTGTTCTGTTCTTTTTATCTCTTCCTTGTCTATTTCCCACCAGCATTCTGCAGCAGTTTTCCAAAGTTAGCATGATCCCCATTGCACTCCACCTCACTTCTAATTTCTTCCTTTTCTTCTACCTCTCTGTTTTTTTTCCCCTAACCTACTTTAAATTTTAACACTTGAGGATAAAGTAGACATATCAAGGACTTATTTATGCCTATGACTTTCTGGTCTGTTTCAGATTTTATTGTATAACTACAGATTTAGTTTATATGCTTAAAGGCAGTTAATTAAAGGTTAATTCAGTTTGTCATTTAGTAGGTTGTGATTGATTGTACTGTTATTGCTGATGGTACCACTTTAACCAAAAGTGACATAATTGTCATATTAAACAGATATTATCCATGGCATTCTAAGATTTAGATTGGCTAAGGCTCATAGAAAATACTGTGCTATAATGCAAATAAAACAAGGGTCAGGTCAAGCAGGCAGTAACTTCTCATTCTCAACAAAGTGAAGAAGTGGGATAATGCAACAGACTAAAAAAAAAACAATTACCAATTACCCCTGGACGATACTAATCAGAATCACACTAACTTCTTGACACAAACTCTCAGTTCAAACATAGCTTAGAGTGAAGTATTTCAAGTACTGAAGGCAAACAATCTTCAACCAGGTTTGTGTACTCCACATCATTATCATTCAAAATTGATGGAAAAATATGATACTTTGCTTCAAAGAACATCTGAGGAAACTTATGACTACCAAGCCAGCACACCAATGTATTTTGGAGGACATTCTAGAAAGAGGTAATAATGGCTACAACTCCATGAACTCCAATACAAGGAATCTACCAGGCAAGGCAAACAATTAAACAAAGGGAGGGAAAAATAAGGAGTCAGTAGTAGGAAAATAATATGACAAGGATAAGGTAATATATATCCATTACAAACTTAGATGGAACTCCAATGTTTCTCAAATAGTTTAATGAAATTAAAAGAGAAACAATATTCCCAAACTCATTCCTAGAAACAAAAGTTACCCTCAGAATAAAATCAGTGATGGAATCAACTAAGAGAGAGAATTATAGCCCATCTACCTAATCAATGCATATGCAACAATACTCCATAAGATATAGGCAAAAGAACTCAGAAAATCATCAAGAAGATTACACACCATGGCCCAGTTGGATTCAACTTAGGGATGTAGGAATGGCTCAACATATGCAAATCAATAAATGTAATACGCTGTAAATAAAGAGCCAAGAGGAAAAATAGTCATTTTAATGAATAATGCAGAAAATTCTCCTGACAAGTCCAGCACCTACTAATGATAAAAACCCTGCAGAAAATTGGAAAAATGGTCTTTATCTCAATCTAATAAAAGCTGTCTATGACAAACCAACAGACAATGTCATAGTAAGGAACAAAAATAAAAATTTTATTCTAAAGTCAGGAAAAAGATAAGAAGGTCCACTATCACCACTCTTATTCAATATAGTTCTAGAAATATTAGTTAGAGCAATTAAATAAGAGAAACAAATGAAGAGGAAGAAGTTAAACTATCAATATTTGTAGATGACTTTGTACTCTACACAGAGGACTCCGAAACCTCCACTAGAAAGCTGCTAAATTTAATAAGTAAATTCAGTAGCATAGCTGGATACACAGTCAACACCCAAAACTCAATAGCCTTGATGTATTTTGTAAACAAATAACACACTCATGAAGAGAGGAATTAGGGAACAACACCTTTTACAGTAGCATATCAAAGAGAAGTACCTAGAAATCAGTCTCATGGAGGGTATAGAATACTTCTTCATAGAAAACTGCAGTACCCTGAAAAACGAGATTGAAGAGGATACTGGAAAATAGAAGGATGGGCTGAGGAGGTAGCTCAGTAGAATAAGTACCTGCCTGGGTCCTGAGTTCAATCCTCAGTGGAAAAAAAATAAAAATAAAAGAATAGAGGAAGATATCCTGCTCTTGAGAGAAAAGAAGTATTATAGTGAAAATGACCATACTTTCAAAACTGTCACACACGTTTTATGGCCCCAACCAGTAGCTGAGGGCATAGCTCAGCATCACAGTTTGCGGTCTGACCAGTGCAAGGTCCTGAGTTCGATTTCTAATACACACAAAAAGCTTAATGAAAATCCCAACAGCATATCTCATAGGATTAGAGAACGCAAAACTTAAAATTATTTGGAACCAGAAGAGACCTAGAGTAGCAAAGACTACTAAAAATTGTAATAAGGCAGAGGCAAAACACTATCAAAGGAAAAAATACTATTTAAACTTCATTGGTCAAAGTCTTTATCACACTGAATGTTCTTTGAGTTTGTAGTGTGGAAACAAATTAATGCATGGGAATTGCTCTTTTCTAGTGAATATTTCTTTTAAAAAATCAGATGGCCAAAACTGGCCTGTAATTCATTGTTTTCCAGTAAAGATGTGAAGAAATAGAAAACATAAGAAAAGAAAAAAGGGAGAAAGAAGAAAGGAGGGTAAGAAAGGAAAGACAGGAACACATGAACTAGCAAAAACATGATTTGCAAATTAATGATTTATGTAGTTAATAATTCTCAGTAATCGTCCTATGACATATTAAAATTAGCTGGCAAAAAATATAAAGTGTCAAAATACCAAATAATGTTATTTCCACTACATTAGACAGATCCTCTTACTGCTAATACACAAAGTCTGCACAAATAAATATTAACGGCCACCAAAAATTACTTTCAGACATAATAAAATGCTACCACTCTGGGAAGACCCCGAAAACCTTTCCTCGTATTCATCTCTTTAACTTGATCCTGAAAGCAGGAGCAAGTAGGTTGCAGAGAATGTACTTCATATTTACATAGGTTCTTACAGTATCCATGTAAGAAGCAGATGCTACAATCAGACCAGAGTGTCAAGAAAAATAAAAAAATCCTAGAATGGAGAAAACTACACAAAAATAAATTGTGTTCAAGAGCATTAGTCTCCTCTTGTTCTGGGCATTGAGAAGCTTGTTTTACTGATTCTCTAGCCAATTATTGGACGATCAAGTTGAGTATTCCCTGTCACATGAAGTGTCTGGCTGACAGGACTTCATCGTGTTCAAGGTAGGTTTCAATCAACTTAATGGGCACATTTTTTAAAAATGAGAAGTTATTTCTCCGACTACTGCCCTTCAGAACTGTGTTGTGTGTTTACAGTTTGAAGAAGAAAAGCAGCTGCGAAAACAATAAAACAAAGTACATTTCAACCTTGCTGGATTAATGAAAAAAATAAATGTCTATGAAAAATATTGACAATGATTCCATAAATAGGACAAACAAACTTATTATTGGGAGGAGAACTAATAAATATAAAATTATGCCAAAATTACCTGCATGTAGGATTTGCAGGTTGTTTCAAATGTTACAAAAAGTAATTTTAACTGTATTAAAGAGTATGAAATTCGCCGATTGCAAAACCTTTGACTGTGTATGTATCTGCTTCCTCTTAGTCCAAAGAGAAGTATATTCTTTTCCCTTTTTTTTTTTTTCTAAGCAACATCAATAGGGAAGTGGGTCATGCCCACACACTGTACTCTGTAGAATGACTGTGAAGACAATATGCAACATGTCAACTTTCAAAGAAAAGAAAGGGGAAAAGAAAAAAAAAAGGTGATGTGGATTTAGAAAGGTTAATGTTTAATTGTTTGATCAAACTTATATACCTATATGTATTAATCTAAACTGATCTGATGATGAAAATATGTAATATAACCATTGTTAAATTTAAACAATAAAAAATAGAGTATAAAAAAAAGCAGGCCAGTGAGATAGCTCAGCAGTCTAAAGCACTTGCTTAGGCAAACTTAAGCAGGTGCAGGGGACTGCAGTTTGTGCCCCAGCACCACATGCCATGACAGCCCCATCCTCAGGGTGGGTTGTACAGGCCAAAAATAAATAAATGAATGAATGAATAAAAAAATAAAAGGAGAAGAGGATTAAGAGTTGGAAAGATTGCAGAAGGAGTAGAGGGAAAGAGAATGAAAACACGAATTGAGACATGTTATGTATATGTATCACCTCCAATGTATGTTATGATTGTGCCTGCAAACACATACTAAATCAAAAGAGATGTGAGTAAATACAAACGGTTTTATACATTGTATCATGAAACAAAAGAAGAGCATTAGGTTTATTACATAAACTATGTAAATCAGAATAAAATTTGAACTTTATTCCAAAAAAAGAGTATGAAATTGCATATATATTAATAGCAATGAAGTAGAAAATAATAGAATACATAAAAGTAAAAAATTTCAAAACACTATGTTAAACAACAGAAAGTATTAAAAATTTACTCACTAGACTTGAAAATAAAAGAAATATGTATTCTCTAAAATTAAAAAAGCAAGCAAGGAAATAAGAGGAAAATGTATAGGGGCTAGGGAGATAGCTTGGTGGCCTAAGCGCCTACCTGGCAAGCTCAAGATCCCAGGTTTGATTCCTAGTAATGCAAGCGCTGCCTGTCCCATGCCATGCCAGTCACTGAAACTAGGCATGGTGGTGCACACCTGTAATTCCAGCACTGGGGAGGCAGGGATAGGAGGATCACTCCGAATTCGAGCTGCATAGTGAGACCCTGTATCAAATAAAGAAACAAAAGAGGTTTTAAAAATTACAAAAACAGGAGGCTGACCAGATAGCTTAGTGGATTAAAATGCCTATTTAGGCAGACATAGGGGCCAGGGGGACAACTTCCAGCCTGCTGTGCCAGCCCTGCTCCCAGGTCACACTGAGATGGCAATTGGCACTGGGCACTGTCGCACGTGCCCATAATCCCAGTGCCTGAGAGGCTGAAAAACAGGAAGAATCAACATAGGTCTGATTTGTGTAGTGAGACCCTCAACACCCTGTATAAAATACCTTTAAAATTTTTTAGAAAGAAAATCTATAATTGCAGATGCAGAAATAAATACATGATAAACAAAGTAAAAAAATATTTGAAAAAGTAGTAGGTGATAATTTTCTGAATTTGTTTTTTAAAAGCTTAAATTTACAAATTATAGCAGTTTAGTGAGACATTAGAAGAATAAACTGAAGGTCCATCTACCCATAATGTTATGAGAAATAATAAAGATAGAAATATATATATATTTATATATATATTTATATATATATACATATATACATATATATATACATATAAATATGTATATATTTATATATTTATAAATATATTTATATATATATATATATATAAACATGAATATTACAGTTTCTTTTTTTAAATAAATTAGTGTTGTTAGTACAAATTATACATAGTGATACACAAAATGCTCAGCTTCAATGTGGGGAATTTGGACCGGCAATGTTTTACCTTGTTGCTTCTTTCTTCCCATTCCTCTCTCCTTCCTTCAATCTACCTTCTTTGGCTTAGCCACGTAAACTCTGTCACTTCTGCTCTCTTCTTGCTTCTTTACCCGTTCCCTGATTCCCTCTCTTACCTCCTTTTCCATTTGAACATTTTCTTCCTTTTCCTAATATTCACCAACCATTTTGGCCCGTATTTGCGCTTTTAGTTTTTCACACAAGAGAAACGATGCATATTTAAATGTATGAGTTCACTGAAAAATATGGCCTCAAGATGCATCCATGTAGCTGAGCTCAAGTTTATCCTTCTTTTCTTCTTTTCATTTTTAATGTGCTTAGCACAGGGTCTACAGGGTCTCACTACAAAGATTGAACTGGTAGTGATCCTCCTGTTTTCGGCCTCCCAAGCACTGTGGTTACAGGTGCGTGCCACCACTCCGAGTCTCAGTTGCCATCTCAGTGCACCCCAGGAGCAGAGCCTCATAGCTGGGGATCAAATCCTAGTTGCTGCACCTGCTCAGCAGGTGCTTTAGTCCACGGAGCTATCTGACTGGCCCAAGTTTATCCTTCTTTATGAACAGTAGCAGTCCATCACATACAAAAAATGAATTTTCCTTATACATCTAATGAAGAGCACTTGGGCTGTTTCGAAGATTTAGCTATTACAGTTATGTTGATATGTACATCAGTATGTATATATTTCTGTGGCATGATGCTTTTAACTCTACCAAAAAGTGTAATGGCTGGGTGAAATGAAACCTCTAATTTTAGATTTCTTAGCAGTCTTCACACTGACTTTTGTATAGGTTGCATCAAATTACACTCCCACACACAGTGGAGGTTCCCTTTATCCCAAAATCCCTGTTAACATTTGCTATTGGTTGATTTCTTGGTAATTCTCATTGTTTCTAGAGTTGATGAAATCTGAGTATTGTTTTAAGTGTTGAACACTTTTTCACATATTTACTTGATATTGGTTCTTAATACAAAAAATGTCTCTTCATTTCCGAGGCCCCTTTCGAAATAGGTTTTTAAGTTTAAGTGTAATGATTTTTTGAGTTTGTTTTTGAATTATTATCCTAGATATTAGTTTTTTGTCTAAGGGACAGTGGGAAAATGTTTTCCCCTTCAGTGAGTTGTCTTTTCACTTTGCTGATGAGGTCTCTTGATGTGCAAAAGCTTTATAATTAGATGAGATTCCAGTTATTGATGTACAGTAATATTTTCCTGTGTAATAGAGATTTTGTGCATGTTTGCTTACACTTATTTCCTCATAGGTGTCTCGCATTTTCATATTTTTATCATTCAGTAGATTAAGTGTTTCTTCTTTAATATTCTGTTTGAATAGAATGTTAACATATTATGATTTAACCCTCGTACCTGTTCAATGATATGGGTTCAGGATTCATCTTCAGCTGGTGAAAATCTCGTTCTCCCAGAAAAGTTTATGAAAGAGGCTATCTTTCTTCCACTGAAGGTGTTTAATTCTTTTGTCAAAGATAAGGTGTCTGCCTGTGTCTGGAGTTGCTCATACAGCTTCTAATCTGCTCCATGATTCTCATGTCTATTTATCTGCAAGTACCCTGTGGTTTTCATCATGGTAGCTTTGTAATACAATTTCAACTGAGGGATCATAATGCATTCGGTCCTGTTTTGTTTTCCAGATGTTATTCTATATTCTATAAGCCTCTTCTATTTGAAATAAAGTTTAGGATTGTTGGGTAAAATTCTGTGAATTACACTATTCGTACTTTCTTAATAGTGGCATTTAAATCTTTATAACATTTCTTGAAGTATGGCCATTTTGGCTGTATTCAGTTTGCCTATCTAAAAGCAAGGCATATCTTTCCTTTTGATCCCATGTTTTGATGTATTATTCAATCTCCATTTTCAGAGTACTTTTTTCCAATGTGAAGATATTTTTCTTCCTTTGTTAGAATGATTTCTAAGTATTTTATTTCATGTTTCTTAATGCTATTGTGAAAGGTGTTGTTTTTCTAATTTCCCTCTCAGTAAATTTATTATTTGTATGCAGAAAGGCTATTGATTTTTCAATGTTGACTTTGTATCCTACTATACAATACAATTTAGCTATTAAATAAAAAATTACCTTAATTTAGTACTTTGTATTAAGTATAAAAATCATACCTTATCCGGGCGTGGTGGCACACGCCTGTAATCCCAGCACTAGTGAGGCTGAGGCAGGAGAATCAGTGTGAGTTCGAGACCAGCCTGGGCTACAAAAGTGAGCTCAAGGACAGCCTGAAATGCACGATGAGACCCTGTCTCAAAAAAGACAAGCAAACGAAAAAAAAGCATACCTTGATTTAGCACGGTTGTTTTAACTGTTTTATGTTTATTCATCTGAATTTTATTCTGTGTACAATATATAACTATTAAACTTACAGTCTTTCAATTTAAATAAATGAATCTGATCCTAGATAAATAAAGTGAAGTGAAGAAACAAATAAAATTGAAATGTGTTATGTTAAGTACAAACTCCCTACAAGGACTATAATTATCATACACTCTAAGTATGTACTAATAAAAGTCAGAAACAATAAATAATTTTAAAGAGTAAGGTAAGCAGAATCTAGTTAAAATCTTCAAACAAAACAATTAATGCGAATGTTAAAAACATCAAGAGGAGAGTGAAGTTTCAGCCAACAGAATAAGAAAGTGCAGACTGCTTCACTTTAGAAAGCATGGAAGGACAAGACACAGTCTAGTGACAATGCAACACAGAAGAACTGTCACCTCAGACTCCATATTAAAGAAAAACATGTAGAATAATGCACATATAGAATGTTTTCTAGAGGACCAGGGAAATAGCTCAGTAGGACCTGAGTTCAATTCCCGGTCTCCCCCGAAAAAACAAAAAATAATATTTTCTGGCATTAATTTTCAAAAATAGGCTCACATTTATTACATAGATATACATATGCATGCATATTTTATATACATTTCACACACACATATATATATATATATATATATATATATATATATATATATGACATTTATGGTGCACTTTAGATATACACAATGATCATATTTATCAAGAAACATGTACCCACATATATTGCTCAGTTTTTTACTTAGAGGAACAGAATAGGTATAATATAAGGAATGGATATTAACAATAAATATACAATCTATAAGAAATTATAAGATTGGCTTACAATAGTCAGCCACAGAGTCAGATGAGGAAGCGTGCACAGGGTGTCTGCATGCTCCAGACTGAAGAATTCAATCCCGAGGTGTGGACTTCACTGCAGCACTCCATGTAAGTCTCTATCTGTCGGCTGATGGGTCTGTAATGGAAGACAGAAGTGTTTATAATGGATGCTGAAGAGTCTGTGCTGGATGGCGAAAGATCCAAGCTGGAGGCTGAAGAGTCTGCGCTGCAAGCCAGATGATGAAGTCCAGGCTGAATGCAAAGACTGAAGCTTCTCTGACGAAGTGAAATGTTGACTCCTTCTTCAGCCCTTTAAAAGGTCTTTTTGTGCTCAGTCTTTCTAATGTGGGCCCACTGCGCCCTAGGGTGAAACCAATCATACCCCAGAATGGGCCCTTGATCCCGCTCTAGGGAGAAAGCCAATCATATCCTAGTCAGGCCCTGGTCATGCTCCAGGGAGGAACCAATTGTACCCCAGAGTGGGATTCCCACTAACAGGGAACCAGGCCACTGAGTCATTCAGCCAAGTTGACACATTATGTCTACCACTACACCCAGCATGATGTATTTTGTTTTCTCCTTTTTCCCCAAATTTCCCTCCTCCTCTACACACACACATACACACACAGAACACACACACACACACAACACATATAAACACACACACACACTATATATATATATATATATATATATATGGAAGAAGGTATAGAATTATGTATAGTGAGTTGTGAATATGGCTTAGTTAAGGGAAAGAGAAAAGAAGAGGGGTACGGTAAGAGAAAGGATTTATGCAAAAGGAGCAACAAATACTTCACTGTAAAAATAAATGTAAACATAATTTAAGAATAAAAATAAATTCATTTTAAGAATAGTAACAATAAAAACTTCTATGAATAGGTTATTTGGACTATAGGCAAAATCAAATGGATCTCATCAAATCAATGGGGAAAAGAGAACGTATACAATGTTCTGTGTGATACTTTAGTGTAGTTATATTTATTTCATTTATTACATCATTGTGTTGTGGATTTAGATAACATGTATTTTTTTCAGTACTTGGGACTTAACCTATTGCCTTGAATTATGCTGCATTCCCAGGCGTTTTAGTCAGGGTTTTACTAGAGGAACAGATAAAATACAAGGAACAGATGTAACACAAAATGTGCCAGTCTGAGTCAGATGGGGAAGT
>PVJA010020480.1:0-24984 GCA_004027025.1 Myocastor coypus | reverse complement strand
TATTG
The DNA here is from genome assembly GCA_004027025.1 of Myocastor coypus. Taxonomy (NCBI): domain Eukaryota; kingdom Metazoa; phylum Chordata; class Mammalia; order Rodentia; family Myocastoridae; genus Myocastor; species Myocastor coypus. The sequence continues at coordinate 24,979 of PVJA010020480.1, read as the reverse complement.
GTAATCTAGTCCCAGAAATAGAAAAAAAATATGAAGTGGGAAAATAGTTACTGATTTTAAAGTAAATAAGAAGTATTGCATTGAGCAATGGAGCTAACAGCTTGATATATCTGTTTCAACAATAAGTCAGACGCCAACCAGCAGAATAATAGCGAATTAAAAGCATGATCATACCCAGGCATGGCGGCACACGCCTGTAATACCAGTACTAGAAAGGCTGAGGCAGGAGGAGGATCGGTGCGAGTTCGAGACCAGTTTGGGCTACAAAAGTGAGCTCAAGGACAGCCTGAACTGCATAGGGAGACCCTGTCTCAAAAAGACGCCCCCCCCAAAAAAAAGTGTGATTCATACGAAGTTTGCAATTCCAAACAGAGAAGAAAAGAGACATGTGGTGACAGCATGATGGAAAAGCTCACCCTAACTGCAACCGTGGCTGCCGAAGGAAGAAAAGGATATGGGTCTGACTGATCTTTGAACAAAATTGAGAAGAGTTTTCCTAAAACTGATGAAATGCTTCAAGCCAGTGTGAGTCACAGATTTTTATGTATCCTGAGCGGAAGCGTGAGAAGGATGATTCCTGGGCACACAGTAATGAAATCTGTTTAAAGCACATGAAAAATTGAAAACTTGAAGGGCATGTAGAGAAAGGCGTTATTATCTTCAAGGAACATCAAGGAGACCGACGCCTCACTCATCAATAGACATGACGAATTTGGAACAATGTTTTGTCACAGTGCAAGACAAGGAGCTGGCAACGTTAGGTTCTGTATTGGTCAGGGTTTTCCTTAATAGGAACAAAATAGATATAATATAAGGAATGGATATTAACACGAAATATAGAATCTATAAGGAATTATAAGATTGGCTTACAATAGTCAGCCACAGAGTCAGATGAGGACGCGTGCAGAGGGAGTCTGCATGCTCCGGACTGAAGAATTCGATCCCGAGGTCTGGACTTCACTGCAGCACTCCAGATAACTCTCTATCTGTCGGCTGATGGGTCTCCGATGGAAGACTGAATTGTCTGTAATGGACGCTGAAGAGTCTGCGACAGACGGCAAAAGATCCAAGCTGGAGGCCAAAGAGTCTGCGCTGCAAGCCAGACGATGAAGTCCAGTCTGAATGTGAAGACTGAAGCTTCTCCGACGAAGTAAAGTGTTGACTCCTCCTTCAGCCCTTTAGAAAGTCTTTTTGTGTTCAGCCGTTCTGACGTGGGCCCATTGCGCCCTAGGGTGGAACCAATCATACCCCATCATGGGCCCTTGATCCCTCTAAGGAGAAAGCCAATGATATCCTAGGCAGGCCCTGGCCATGCTCCACGAAGGAATCAATTGTATCCCAGAGTGGGGCTCCCACCAACAGGGAACCAGGCCACTGAGTCATTCAGCAAGGTTGACACATTGTGTCAACACTACAGGTTCTATACATGGCAAAGTTATTTGTTAGCAAATCATGTAAACATCATCTTTTGACAGCAGACATGCACTTTGAAAATAGTAAATGATACTCCTTAGCCAATCAGAAGATAGTCTTCGTTGGAATCACAGAAGTCTAGAACTAAAAGAAACTGCCACACATGGGAACTAGCGGAATATACTACTTGTACTTTGAATTTATTATTTTGGTTCTAGTCAGGAGTCGGAAACCAAGCAAGGTAGAAAGGAAAAAAAATTAACACACCAAAGGGTGGATTGGGAACTGTGAAAAAAGTTCACAGTTGGTGCACTAAAACTATGTCTTGTGTAATTTAAGTGTATCTGCAATATGTGTTTAAAATTATAAAATTTAGGAATGAAGTAGAGGGTAATACAAAGGCCTTCAATGGAAAATGCATCGAGGGAGAATATACGAAGTCAAATGCATTTATTGTTATCTTTGAGGAAACCATTACCAGGTTAATAACAGAATTTGAGTACCGAAATAAGGAAACACAGATGATCCAACAAATAGGAGAGATGAAACAGACTGCAAAAACCAAAGAAAAGGTGGAACAAATAGCAAAGATAATACGGTTCATTACAAGGCAGAGAACAAAATTTCATTGTGTGTGCAGACTTAATATCCAGTTGCAGAGAAATATTTTAATACTGGAATGAGAAATAAAGACAAGTCAAAATTTACAAAGCACACCATAAAGCTACAACCAAGAAAAATCCAGCAGAGAGCTTGGCTTACAAAGAAAACATTCTTACTAGGGACAAAAGTGACTTTCAAAATAATGAGCACATTAGTTTAATAAAAATTTCACAATTTGTGTTGTGTTAATAATGTGCTTTAAAATATCCGTAGCAAAATATTAAAGAACTAAGAGGATAACATAGAAAACCACAGCTGTTGATTTTATTATCTCTATTTCACACTAGCTGAGAAAAAACAGACTAAAAGTATTAATAAGAGGAGGAAAATTCAGATAGAAATATTCACAAAATACAATAATTGACATGCTTCAAATATGCCATCAACAAATGCAGGTAACATGATTTCCAAGAATAATGCAAAAAAGACTTATTTTTTAAAAAGAAAACAAACAAACAAACAAAAGAAGCACAATAGAACAATAAAAACTGTGCAGGATTTCAAAACAAGAACAGGAAATTAACAATGGTTGTTATATTCCATATTGTTATAATCAAAATTATTGCTTAGATACCAGATATAGGCACATGTAGAAAAATAGTTCAAACAGTAACTTTAACTTTCTATAAACCTTGAAATATTTTTCCTTGTCCTTTTTGTTTTTTAAATTTATTTTAAAGAATATAAAATAATGGATAACACATGAGAAGCAATAAGCATTAAAAAAAAAATAACAGAAGCAAAAACAGCATGAAAGGAACTCAGCAGTAGTTATTGTATTGCGCATCGCTGTCTTCCATGTAGTTGCTCAGACTACAAATATTAGTATACAAAGCTGGGCAAAGTAAAACTTCTAAGCATTAACTTCTACCTTCATAAAACTGATATAAATTAATAGTGAAATGATTTTATGTCTCTTGTGTACATACTGACATGACTCTTTCCCCTTCCTTTCTTTTGTATCTTTTCTGCTCTCCCTCCTCTCAATTGTTAAATTCTTATGTTCAGTTGCTTTTCCTCTTACTATGTCTAGTATAACTTTCAGATTTTATTTATTCTTCCAGATTCTTCCACTAGGGAGACATATGGTGTTTACACATGTGGGTCTGATTTATTTCACTTATAGGTTTAGTTTCTAGTTGCATCCATTTACCTATGAAAGCCTCAAGTTTATCTTTCTTTACAGCTGAGTGATAAGACAAATTATGCCACTATAAACATGCGTGTATATATGTCACTGTGGTACGATGCTTTATGTTCTTCTAGAAAAAGACCCAGGAGGGCAATAGCTGGGTTGAATGGAACTTGCAGTCTGAGATTTTTGAGGATCAATATTGATATCTGTACTGATTTTCTTAGTAATTGTACTGGACTACAGTCTTACCAACATTAGAAAAGGGTTCCTTTTTCCTCACAACCTCTCCAATGTTTGTTATTGCTTGATTTCATTTATTATTATTATTATTATTATTATTATTATTATTATTATTATTATTATTGTGTGGCTAGCTCAGCCCACCCCAGGGTCAGGGCAGATGTGGTAAAGAAGATCAAACTGCAGTCCTTGCGCACTCGCCTAAGCTTGCCCAAGCAGGTACTTTAGAGTGCTGAGATATCTCCCCAGCTGGTTTATTTCTTTATGATAGCAAGACTGATCATTCTTATGGGATAAAACAAGCCTCATGATAGTTCAGAAAATCTGCTAACTATAGAGAATTTAAACTAGTCCCAAATGTTCAAAGATATCAGGTACAATCTCAAGTACTTTACAGTTAAGTGTTGTACTAATATGTAATCCATGGGTTATTTCAAAATGAAAATTAGCATATGCCTTAAATAATTAAAATAATACTTATCAAGATGTGTGAAGCAGCTAAAGAGAAATATTAAGATATAAATGCATAATTAGGAAGAAAGCTGAACATTATCGATTATAAGGAATCATTTCAAGGAACTATGAAGAATAAAATCTTCTCAAAGTACGGATAAAAGGAAATTGTGATAGTCTGAGTGAAATTCAAAGGCATTTGCCATATTAGCAAAGTGAAGGCGGAAAAAAAGAAGGATCCATAGGTGTAAAGCACTTGATCAGGTGGAAGGCACACTGACAGCAAGAACAATACTCATGAATATTTTTAACCTAATAGGCTATAAAAATCTGTAGCACAAATGATATTCAATGAGAAGCTATTGAAATTTCTTTGCATTAATAATAGGAGAAGGATGTTTACCATCTCCACTTTTATTAGTCACCTTTTTTTTTGTACCAGGGATTGAACTCAGGACCTTGCACTTGCCAGGCAGGCAGTTAAGCCACTAAACTATCTCCCTAACCCCTCAACATCAATTTGGGACACAAGCCAAAAAGCTAAGAAACAAATACATGAAGAAGCTTAAAAAGAAATAAAATGTTTGACTGTTCACAGAAGCCATGATTGTGGATTAAGAAAGTACAAATTAATATACAGATCAAACTTCAACAAATGAATGAATTCAACAACGTCACTGGATATAAGATCAATATGAAAATACATCTGTGCTTTTATCACTGTTCCTAAGTTAGAAAATGGGGTTAGGGAAATAGTATCTTCATAAAGTTTAAAAAATAGCAGCTTTCTAGAAATATGTCCAATGCATGTTCTCTGTAGATAAAACCATAAAGTACTGAGAGAAATCAGACTTCGACAAATTAAGAATGTGAAGTAGAAGCTGGCAGCAAATCACAAACTCTTCAGGACCTAAAGCTGAAACACTTGGAAAATATCTACTTAAAGGGGCGGGGGGGGGGGGGGGCGGGTCGGAAGCAACCCTAGGAGTGTCTAAAGAGCAGGTAAGAAGCCTGACAATCACAGAGGAATCGAAGAAGACTGTGCATATAACGGAATGAATCAGTATGGAATGTGGACTCTGGCTTCTGGTGTGGGCAGCAGGCAGCGCTTCGGTAAGGACAAAGTAAACTCAGAGGCAGCCAGCGGCCCTAGTGATTAAAACAGCAAATGGGCCCAGGAAACACTCGGGGTTATTTTAAGCAGAAGGTACCATTAGGGGTTTTACTGGGAAGCCTACGTTTTCTGTGAGGCCGCTAAGTTTGGAGAGGCAATCCGCTGGAGCACCTGCCGTATTTAGCAGGTATATAATCAGGGGCTATTTTGAGAAAGGGTTTAATTAAGACTGAGCTACTCTAGTAACTGGGAGAGGCAGAACAAAGTCATTTCATGGTCTCTTGGGTGTCACTGCCTCAGTGGCTGGTTGGAAGAAGATCACAAGAGACTGCCCTGGCACGGGGAGGGCTACTCAGACCTCTGAGAAGTTTCGGCAGAGGGCTCTGGCTAGTGGAGTGCAGGGCTTCCTCGCAGCACTTCCTGAGTAAGGAACCAGGCTCTCTGGGTGGGGTTTTCTGAGAAGCTGGGCCAGACAGGGCTGGGTTTGAGCCATTGGACCCCCTTTTTACCTCTATCCAACACAGAACTCAGTGGTCTTGCCAGGGTGTTCAGGGGCATCGTTCTGCTTGGGTATTTGCCATATCCGCGTCACATGGACAAGGGGCTTCGGGGCTAAGTGCAGCCCCTCGCAAGCCCACAGCCCTCAATACTGCTTGGGAATCATAATGTTGCAGGCTCTGAGAAGGACAAAGCCAGCCGCCAAAGCCTCTGCAGTGAACACAGCCCCGAAGCAGGAATATTACTGAAGGGGAAAGAAGGGGAGCCCTCAGCATTGGATGAGCCACTCGCTGTCCTTCCTCCTGATCTGGTGGATTCCAACATGGCAGTCATTTTTTTTTTTTTAAAGAGAAGCAGAAAAATCGAAATGAAATTAATCAGTGTCAATCAGGCTAATAGGAAAGTAACATGAATTAATACACCATGCATTGCTAACTTTATAGTAGTTATTTAGAGTCCAAGATACAGGCATGAGATTCTGCCCAGACTGTATTAGCACAAACCTTCCTTTGCAATGAACTGAAAGAAACTAACTGCATAATTATTCTAAGTATAGATATTGTCTCTTCTTTTTTTTTTTTATTTATACCATCAGTTTATTTCTCTTTTTTGAATAGTTTCTTCCCAATTCAAAATATCCGTTGCACATTTTGGATCATAGTTACGGGTTCAACTTCTCACACTAAGGAAACAACTCAATGTCTACCCATGTGGGTCCGATGGACTCATTTGTCTTTTCAGTTTTGGAGTTGACTTATTTGGGACAATATGTGTGTTACTTCGTGTTCTTCTTTATTTTTTTCTGTTACTTTTACATAATTTGTTTACTTTTCTATTCTTTAACTTTTAATCTCACTTTTCTCCTCATCTTCCAATTTCTCTCTTCTTAAAGTTTTACTGTTTCCATTTATCTCATCCTTGATTCCTCTATTTTTATTAATGTTAACATTTATCAATATTTAGAATTTTAATTTGAACTTTATTATTGCGGATTTCTATCGTGTTGTTTTTGTTCTTAACTATTTTTTTTTTCTTACTATATGTCAATGCTAGTGTCTGGTTTGTTTTTTCAGTTCTGGACATTGTTGCAATTCATTTTATTCTCTCTTACTGGTCCTGGTGATCTTGTTCTAAAAAGATGACTTACAACTAAGATAAGTAGTGACCTTCAGAGAAGAGTGATGGAGATTCCAATTCCAGTAGCATCAGAAGTCTCAGTACTGATGAATTAAGAAATGGGAAAACAGAAGGGAACTGGAATCCCTCACCAATAGAGAATTCATCAGTAACTAAAAGCAAAGATTTGAAATAGATGACGTATCGGAGGAAGAACTCAAAAGACTACGTTAGAAGATTATTAGTGCCTTTCATGAAGATATAAACCAACTAGGAGTGAACTGAAGGAGACAGTGTGGTGTATGAAGGAACAATTAAATGTAGAAATTTAGATTCTGAAGAATGAAATGGAAATTCTGGAAATGAAAAGCACAAAACAGAACGTTAGTGGAAAACGTTGTCAGTAGACAAGATCAAGCAGAAGACAAAATGTCAGGGCCTGAAGATAAGGTTCAGGAATTCTTACACACAGACATCAATAACTTTAAAAAGCCAACAAATTATGAATAAAGCTTCAAAGATTCCTGAGATAAGATGAAAAAATTCAACTTAGCAATATTTGGCAAAGACCACCAATGTTCAAACAAATGACATAAAGAGCTATTTAACCAAATAATGACCTACAACTTTCCAACTCTTGGGAGGGATATGTACATCTATGTAAATAATTTCACATGTTACATAATATTTAAAATGTCAAGACTAGGGAACAAGAAAATGATATTAAAAACTGCAAGGGAAAATACCAAATCACATACAGGGGCAAACCCATGGGAACAACTTCAGATTTCTTAACAGAATCCAAAAGGCCTGGAGGGCATGGAACTTTGTAATTCATGTCCTGAAAGAAAACCACTAACCGAGATTTCTGTGTCCAGCAAAGCCACCTTCCAAAACTGAGGAGAAACAGAGACTTTCCAAGATGACCATAAACCACAGAAATTCATGACCACTCAATCAGCATTCAAAAGATACTTGAACAAATCCTACACAGAGGAGGAAAAGGAGACCAGCTGTTAAAAAGGAGGCAAAAGTCAAATACTAGACAGCAACAACATGACAGGAATTATTACAGACTTCCCTGCAGTAGCTCGGAATGTGAATAGTCTGATTATCCCATTCAGTGACATACAGTGGCAGACTGGATTAAAATCAAGACTTAACCCCTGGATGTTTGCCAGAAACACACCTTACTGCAAAGATACAAGCAGATGGAAAGTGACAGAATGGGGAACAATGGGCCAGTGAGATGGCTCAGCAATCAGAAGTGCGTGCTTAGGAAAGTTTAGGCAACTGCAGGGATTGCTGTTCAATTCCCAGTACCACATGTTGTGCCAGCCCCACCCCCCAGGGCAGGCTGAGCTGTCCATGATATATTAAAAAAAAAAAAAAAGAATGGAGAACAATCAACCTTATCAATTCAGCCCCAAAGCAAGGAGGAATAGCTATCCTCATATCTGACAGAACTAGTCATAGGAGATAAAGAAGATCACTAGGTATTAATAAAAAAGGATAACTCACTATTATATATATATATATATATATATATATATATATTATGTAAGAGTAGCCTATATATAGGCATCACTATGTACAATGCCATGAAACAAACAGTACCCAACATAAAATGACCCGTAGGTCCCCCTATAAGGTTGAGTGACTTCAGTGTTCCACTCTTGCCAACAGCTATGCCATCTAGACCAAAATCAAGAGTGAATGATGGGTGTGATGATGCAAAAATTTAAAACAAGAGTTCAGAGAAGCTAAGCAGGAGAATCACTAGTTATTTTCCAACTTTGGCAGCTTAGCAACTTAGCAAGGTCCAGAGGCTGAGGTTGTAGCTTGCTATAAAATCCCTTGGTTCATTTCCCAGTATGACACACAAAAAAATCAACAAATGAACTCCCAGATTAGAAGAATAGATAAGTCTATAGATTCAGTGGACCTAGCAGAAGTCTGCAGAACATCTCATCTGGAAATTACAGGTGCACATTCTTCTCAGCAGCTCAGGGGCCCTCTCTTCAGAATAGATCATACGTCAAGCTGTAAAGCAAGAATGAAATTAAGTAAAATAAGGGATGTGCTTTATTGCAGCCATTGAGGGGGGCTAAGTGCCCAAGACTTGTCCATTTTAGTAGAGGTGTGAGGAGCTTCCTCAAGCCTATGACTGAGGACCACGCAGGGCATACCTGCTGAAATCTAATTATGAAACAAACCAGGTAGCACCAGAATGACTGCTCAATGTTGTCCCCAAGGAACCAAAATCCAAGAGTTTGGTTATTTAAATGTCAGCCCTCATATGTGCTATCCGGAAGGCTTTCCTGAGAGAGGAGACACAGGTTACTACTCCAAGAAGCAGGCAAAAGGACAAGAAAGAGGCGGTCAGTGTCGGAGGTGTGTTCACGGGAAACACGAAATGGCATAAGGAAGGTTCTTTCATATTCTCGGAGCCTCCATTCATTCCCCATAGACTCCGTGGAACTCCCAGAGCACTCAGTGGACGGTGGGAAAGGTAGCCTGCTGGCGAAGGTAGCCTGCACGCGTTAAATACCTATTTCAAACCATAAAGCCTATCCCAACCCACATAGAAATCTCAGTGCGAGTCGTTTTCGGATGAGTGGGCATCGGCCGACCTCGGTGTCCTGCGCTCCACCTTCCTACCTACTCACAGGACAGAGTAGAGTTATGCCAACACCGCGAGGTTGTAGGCAAGCAGTACGAACTTGCGGAGACAAAGAAAATGTCTCCTCGAGATTTAAGGCTTCCGTTTAAAACAGTTACGTACTCAGCTTCAAAATACTCACGTTTATTGTTTATGCAATTCCATAATGCAAAGTATTTATCTCAATATTGTTATTTAAAAAAACAGTAAAAACGATGTTCTAGGAATCGGTGTGAAACCTGAAAAATCTGGATTTTACCACGGCTATGCTCATATGTCTTGAGAAGCATCAGTATGAGAAGAGGGCTTCCAGAGGATTAGGAACAGCCCAGGTATTCACTACACTGCTTGTTGCCTGATGCTAGGGGCCGCGGCGCATTAAAACTTTGTATCTGTTTCAACAAATTGCTCAACACAGGGTTTCTACCAAACCTAAAAATGTCAGACAATACCGAAAAGCTTACGTGGAAATGTACCTGCCAGGGGTGACTTACTTGCCTGCTGATCAGTTTTAACCACAAATATTTTTGGAAGAAAAGAGAAACTAATTAAAAATCCACTCAAATGTGAATCAATAAGTTTTCCAAACATGATTCATGGGGCAAGAGCTAGATGACTAATGAATCAATTTGCAATAAGTTTAGGACCTCTGTCACTCTGGAGATCAGAGAAAAAAAATGTCTAGCAGAATAATATGGACGCTGCCTTATAATTTAGGATCATTTTAGTCCATGTCCTTTTTTATTTTCAAAAACTCATATATATATTTATGTGGTGCTGGGTCTTACTATGTAGCTCAGACTTGTAGTAATCCTCCTATCTCACCCTCCCCAGTGGTGGGATTACAAGAATGCACCACCAAGCCTGCTTTTGGTGGCTGGCATAGAGCAGACTCAGTACCGCACGCAGTACCTAAGATCAAACCTGGGTGCTTGCACTTGCTAGGCATGTGGTTAGAGCACTGAGCTATCTCCCCAACCCTCAAGTCCATTTTTTTTTTTTTTCTCAAAAGAAGTGTGTGGAGTATCAGGTCACTTTGTAGGGCTTGTGTACATATGCAAATCATCCTTCTGGAAAAAGCGCTAGAGCAGAACACCCTCTGCAGAGGACAGTTTATAGTTTAGAAATAAGAGCTGCATAAGATAGCCCTGGTTCAAATTTCAAGTCTATTCTTTACTAGCTGTGTGAATTTTAGAGGTAAGTTTTCAGAAGCTCGTTTTTTGTCATTTGTAAAACAGAGGTTATAACACACATCTCACTAGGTTGCTCTAGGGATCCGTGTGATAACATATGCCAAAGTACTTAGAACAGTGCATTTGGATACGAAACGCTGGGAATCACACAGTAGTTTAGTGCTAGGAGCAGGTATGGGAGCTTGACCGGGATTCTAGTGCAAGCTATTGCACTTACTGGCTGTGTGATTTGAAGAAAGTTTCTTAAAGATTTCTAAGCCTCAGTGTTCTCATGCCCGAAATAGGGAAGGTAAAAACCTAGAAAAATTAGATTAATGTGTAGATAAATCTAACTTAAGAACCTGCCTGGCAAGCACAAGGACCCTGGATTTATTTCAGGTACTACACAGCATGCTGGTCCTGTACCCTGCCAGCCACCAAAACCGGGTGTGGTAGAGCACAGCTGTAAGCGAGTGGGATTAATTTTGGATTTATTTTTCCAAACTTTATGGATCTTCACTCTTAATGGAATGTGACTGTTAAAAGATATTTATTCTGCAACTGATTATGCCATATTATCGTAAATTCTCGTAAGACACAAGCGCATAAGTACTTAGCATAGAGTAAGCATGTGGACAGGAGTATTCTGTTACTGTGTCAGTGCAGTAGCTAAGCCTTAATAACTCAGACAAGGCTTAACCCAAAGTGCTCCTGGGAGCTGATGTGATAAGTGCGGAGGTGAACCACATCTGTCCCTGTGGAGCTAATGAAGCATTGCATGAAGTAGTGTGTGGACACAAATACAAGCCTGCCTATAAAGAAGAGGAAAACTCAAGCATAGTCAGTGGCCTCACAGAACATTAAAGGCATACTGTCTCTAACTTGGAGGAGTCACGGTAGGTTAATAGAAGAACACAAGAGACTGAGTAACAGAGCTCAGCTGCCTTCAGAGAACAGTGCAGATTGAGTAGGCTCATCCCAGATAGACAAGACAACACGAGCGAAGACACAAAGCCAGGACGTAGTGAGTTACCCTGGCAAAAGAGTGATTTTTGCTTAAAATCACAGTTGTGTTCTGTGACACACATTTCATCTTGGATTAGCTGAGCTGCAGTTCACAGATACGCATGCATTTATGGGTATTCACATGAGCATCAAAGCTGGAAAATAAATTTCAAGCAAGTGAAGGAGAGATACTGCCAGTCTAAGGGATTTTAAGACTTTTTAAAAACTAGTCAACTGAGAGTCTGAACAATATTAAACAAACAAATAGCAAGAGGAGTTTCAGCTTAAAATGGCAAATTCTTATGGACGATGGGTATATGTTCTACGTACTAAGAGCTACACTAGACACTTGCCTGGCAGGGGAGGGATCAAAGCATCTTCTTTGTGCTTACAGTACCATGACACAGACAGACACACAGATGGGCAGGCAGGCAGACAGACAGCAGACATATGAATAACTGTTATAATAGTAGTAATCTGTAACACTGTCAGATAATTTATTAATTTATAATTCTATTTGGACTATGAGTGCTGTGGGATAGGGGAGTTTAAAAGAGTCGAGAAGTACGCTCCAGGCCTGGGAGCCGAGGTCGAGCACAGAGAAAAGAGGTTTGAGCAGAAGTACGTGCGCAGCAAGCAGTGGCTCATGTTAAGAGAGCTAGTGGTGGTTCAGCACTCCTCAGTGTGCACGCCGGTGTCTGAACAGGTGGGCTAATGTGCAGATCTCTGTGAAGGGTCCCACCTGGGCTCATCAGCAGGAGGGGAGTCAGAGAGACCAGAGGTGGCAGGGTATCTGGGGTCCACCTTGTGTGACTGAATTTCGAGATATGAAGTACATCCCAGAGGTAGAAAATTAGAACTTCTTAGGCAATACAGCATCTCAGTGAGAAGCATGGCCACTTGGGCCCAAAAGCCCAGGTCTACCTCTGCTTAACTCTGTCCCCTTGAAAGAGGGGCTGTCCCTTGGGTTAACTGCACTCCTCTCTACTAGATGAAGATAAGAATACTGTGTATTTGTAGGAAGTACAGACAAAGATTAATGAGCTAATATAAAAATACTTAGAACAATATTTGTGGGATAGAAAATTAGGTCCCTCAGTTTTGATGCTTCACTGGGCTAGTAGGTTCAGCTGTAGACTAGCATAATAAATGATATTGTACTATGTACAGAAAGAAAAAAAATGGGAGAGGATTGGTCAGCAGAGACATTAAATCTAGACAGGTGGAGCGAATTGATGTTCATTAATTGTTGACTTTGGCAGAATCCCAGTAGGGGAAGGGTTTTGGTCATCACTGTCCGAGGAGATGTCACCAATGTGATTGTCACTGGGCTCCATGTTGAGTAACGATAACAAAGATGAGGACTGCCAGGCCTGCGTGACCTCTTGTGTTCCTCAGGAGTGAGCACGAATTCCTACAGTCACTAAAGCTAAGGAGAGTGATGCAACCCCCCGACCCTCCAGCCCTCCCAACATGATTGAGTCTCATATCCTGAACAGAGAGCGCCTGCCTGGTGTAAAAGCCACCCACAGTTTCTATTTTGCTAATATGACACAGGATTAATGTTTCTAGCATTGGGAAGTAGATTTCTGTGTTTTTAATCCCACTGTTTTGAGCAGTGGTCACAATGAAGGATGTGTTTAGAGACTGAGTAGTTATTACACCAGGAAGATCAGAGGCTTTTACGGAGCTATAGAATTAGAATATGAACTAAATTAAACTTTTCCATGCTCCTGATATGAGGAAAGTGGGTATAAAGGAGTAGCATCTTGAGGATAAAAACTGCATTTGCACAAATGTGGATGAATCTGAGAACGCTGAATGTCAGCATTCTTAGGAACTTCCTTAGACACTATTTAAAGGGCATAACCTTCTTAGGTAATCACGTCTAATCTTCTCAAACTCCACCCCAATAACCTCCATTTCCATTTCATAGGATACTTGCCAGTGGAATAAGTATAAAATCTCAATTCAGAGGACCTAGCCTAACCATTAAAATCTTGTAAGATCTTGATAATTTGTAGTTTTCCCATACGCAATCAATATTTTTATTTTTATTCGTTTATGTTTTATTCATTTTAATGAGAAAAAAGATTAATAGCAATGAAACATTTTCCAATCAGATTAGTAGGATGGTTATAATAATTAATACGTTGCCTGTTGTCTTCATAGTAGCTATTTGCAGGATGAGATGCAGACATAATATCTTGTCTAAAACAACATTAGTACAAATTTTTATTCTCAATGAACTAAGAGAAAGTAGCTATATATGTATGCTAACTCACTGTATGTGTGTGTGTGTGTGTGTGTGTGTGTGTGTGTGTATTTTTTCACAACAGAATAGTCTTTTATTTATACTTTTGTGAAGTTACTGACGCATGACACTAGGTTGCCTGGTAACTGATAGCTTAGTGAGGTAGCTTGTTTGCTTTAGGCATTGGGCCAAGCCCCACCTATGCATATGTGATAAGTTTCCTAGCTTCGTGGCTCCCAACGTGTCCCACTTTTTCATTTTGTTTTGTCAGAGATAGGTGTTCCACTGTACTTACAGAAGCAGTCTTTGGAGAAGTCTTTAAAAGACCTTTACATATTTGAGGCCAGTCTAATGATTGTAGGTACTTGAATTCAGCAAAGTAACCCACTATAGTCTAATATTACATAATAGTAGTGGGCTAGCAGCAGAACTGGAAATTGTCAGAAGTTGTTGACTCGTGCCTTTTAGAGCTCAGGATATTAATATGACTTTACTTTTTATACATCATGGTTAGACATTTCTGCTGTATGGTTAACACCAAGTTAAAGCAAGACTTATACAACTAAAAATGACTTTTGTATCTGACAATATCAGTCAAATCCCCTCAGAATTTACCCTGAAAGCATGTACAGAACCTTATAGATTTGGAGAACATGTAGTTGGTGCAGCATTGCAGTGTGCTGGACGGCATTCTGCATTAGATCCCAGGAGATGCACCTACACTGCGCTAGAATATTGCTAGCTTCTTGGTCCACCTATTTGGACTTATGACCCTCTGCTCAGACTTATGACTGTCTTTTTATGAGTTCTATGGGTCATATTGATAAAGTCTCTAAGTCTTCTTTTGGTACAATACATCTTGTTTATACAACACAGTCATTTTTGCTGATTGTACCATACAGTTGAGTGTTATATCTTTGTTCTGTTACATAGCACAGTGCTGCACATAAGTTATACAAATAAAAACAAAGCCATTGACTTTGACCATGTCTTTGATCTAAATATTGTACAGCACATGCTCTATACAGTTCATCATTTACTGACCAATTCCTTGGTGACCCAGGTGAAGTAACAGTTACATTTCCCTAATAGTTACAGGCCTCAAACGACACACTGAGTTACCATACACTCACCTTAGAATGAAACAGCATTTGGATTAGGGCTTTTAATTGAGATCATTTGAGTGGCCACTAATCCACATGGCATATCTCAAGGTAGGGTGTCCACAGAAGGGATTAAATGAACATAAACCCCACAGCAGAGGGGCTCTGCTCCAATGCTGTGGGATTAAATGAGAAAATGCATTACAAAGTGAAACTTGCCTAACGATAGTACAGTGTAGTCAGAGTTCTGGCCACTATCCTATGGGTCTATTTTTATGTTGTTTACATCAAGCAATAATTTCCTAAAATACAGGTTATTGAGCTTTACTCCCCAGAGTTTCTGATTCTGTAAGTCCGAGTAGAAGGCAGAGTATTTATACTTTTAACAACTTCTCAATGCTGAGGCTTCTGGTTTGGGGGCCAAAAATTTAACAATCACCTTGGAAATGTCAATGCCTTCAAAGCAGTCTCCTCATTCTTTTGTCCTAAAAGCGCCACCATCCTGAGACACCTTGAGAGCAAGTTTCCTCTGCAGACCAGGAGTGATGATTGGAAGATAGCAAGCATGGTGTGGGCTTCCAAATTTTAAGGAGGATACTAGGTTCCTGAAGCAGTGGATGCCCGATGGTAGTGTTTAAAACACTGTAAGAAATATGAGGTTTTTTTTTTGTTTTTGTTTTTTGTTTTTTTTTTAGCATCTGGCAGCAATACCAGAAGGCAGTAAAATACGCTTGACTTGCATGAGCTCTAGCAGTGCCCAAAGAGTGATCCTGGCAGCTAGACAGAGAGCCAATCTAATAAACATTAGCTAATATGAACAGCATAAAATAAAACTGTAGGTCTGGTGACCAGGGCTCTGCCTGAAGCAATAGACGGCTTTCTCTACTCACAATATCTGCTATACCACAAAGAAGTCCCTTTACTGAAGGAAACCAAGTTCTCATGCAATCCTGTCACAAGTGATAGATATATCTTCAAATCTTTTCTAAGCAATTGAGAAAATAGAGGGAAATTCCTCAATCTTGATGCCCTTACAAAGCTATGTCTCTGATTTTGACATTAGCTCCCAGGAACCTATAACAAGACTGGTTTGGTAGTCCAAGGAGGCCCTAATGGAGGTCAGATGTCAAATTAAATTTCAGTCTAATATTTTCTCAAAGTGAAGCCGGTGATTATGCAGTCATAATCAGATTCTGAAAGTGTAGACGAAGCAGGCATTTTTGGCACCTAGAGAAATTCCCACATTGGTTCCCTAGCCTGTACAATAATTAGCTCTATTATTATGAAAGGCCATGTAGAGGCCACCGAAATGTCAATACTGACCAAAATAGAAAATCTGATGTAATGCTTCATCTTGGCCATTCAAAAAGATATGCCACTATAAAAAACCTGAAGGATACAAAGTAATGGTCCCTAAAGCATCTCTTATTAATTTATTGTTTGATTTGTAGACCAGACCAACCTGTCCTAGAGAGTGACTAGTTTAGCATTAACCTAAACAGAGGTTACTTCAATAGTTTCTGTTTCAGATTGAGCCTTTAATTGGAAGAAATCAAAGTGGACCCTAACATTACAGAGTTTAAAAGTGTTTTTTTTTTTAATTTTATTTATTTTTTATTTTATTTTTCCCCCTACTGTTCATCGAAAACATGAGAAGTAGCTTAGTTTAGTGTAGTAGTGGCAGTTGCACTCTTTTACTATGTTATTCCAGAAAGATGTTAATTCTTTGACTCTGTCTGTCTGTCTCTGTCTCTGTCTCTGACTCTCTTTCTCTCCCTCTCTGCCCCCCATCTCTCTCGATGTAGTCCATAGGAAGGTTGATTAATTTTTCCTTTTGCCTTTACAAAAACATCAAATTCATCCCCTGTACTGCAACACCATGCTACTTGGGCGCATAGCAAAGAGTAACCTGAATTACTTGATAAAACCAAAGTTCCAGTGCCCAAGAGACATTTATGAAAAGAAAGAAAATTCAGTAATATATATTTGACTGGTACTTTACAATGTGAAAATCTGGAAAAATATTTGCTCCTCTATAAGCTACTCCTAAGAAATAAAAAAATACAATACCTGGTGGACCTATGTGAATTTAGGAAACAATATATACTGTGTTTATAAGTGCTCATGTGATTCAATTACTGAAGAAACCATAATGCTAACTAGTTTTGAGAGGTTCCCAGAATAAGAAAAGTTTTCTGTAATTCCAGCATGCAATGTAAGCTTCCCTCCTATTGATCCATGTGATCCAGTGGCTTAAATGATGCTGAAATTATCTTTAAGATAGACTGGAATACTATTAAATCATGGCCTGATAGGGGTACGTTACAGTATTTGGTGAAAAGCTTAGGTCAACTTTATTTTTTATTTTTATTTTTATTTTTATTGTGTCTTTTTGAGACAGGGTGTCACTATACAGTTGAGGCTGGCCTTGAGCTCACTTTTGTAGCCCAGGCTGGTCTCAAACTCACACCGATCCTCCTTCCTCTGCCTTCCGAATGCTGGGATTACAGGCGTGCGCCACCACGCCCGGCTTGCTTAGGTCAACTTTAGACAATAACTTCTCTCTTTTAGAGCAGTAATACCTACCTTGTTACTGGCCACAAGTAATGTCCGAATCCAAGGTCATGGGACACCAAGTGACCAAGCTGAGTACATCTCCGCCTTAGCACGCCATCATCAAGTGGAAGTACATGTGCACACAAGACTAACAAAGCGACTCTTCTCTCGATGCTGGGACAAATACCTGACACCCAAAATGGAGAAAGGAAACGTTTATTTAGCTCTTAGAACTGGAAGTTTCAGTCCATGCTCCACGGGCTCCAAGGCAAAGGGGCACATGGGAGAGAGCAGCAGTTCATGGCTGTGGAGCAGCAATAATGGCAACCGAGAGAGAATGTCTTTCTGTTTCTCTTATGTTACATGCAAGCCATCCACCCCAGGCTGTGGGACGTACTCATACCCATAATACCAATAGTACTCAGACCCACAATAACAGCATTAGATTACCTATAATCGCAGTGGATCATGAATTAATCTCAAACTGTAGAAGTCCCCTGCCCAATGACTGCATGGAGCATTGGGTGGACAAGTAAACACAAACCATAATAACAAAGACCTAGCTTCAATAGATCGTATATTTCATGACCTCAGACTGCTATAGTATGTATATTACTTAAGCTCTTTTAGCCTATCCCATGACCTTGTATAATACCCTTCTTTTTCTATCACTTGAGGAACTTATCTGGAGATAGCAGTGAGAACTTGTCTGGAGATCGTCTTTGCAGATGTCATTAATTTAGGTGCTTTTAGATATTATCACAGATCTAAGGCAGTCTCTAAGTGCTGTGTCTGCGGTCTTTACAGAAATGAGCACATTTGACACAGGAGCACAAGCAGGAAAGAAGGACCTACGAAAGTGGAATAAGAGATTGCATTATGGGATGAAAACCTGCGGACAGCAGGCGCCAGATGCTGGGAGAAAAGCATGGAGGAGATTTTTTTCTTCAGACCTTCCAGTAATAGCCAATCCAACCACCACCTTGGTTTCACACTCCGGTTTGTGATCATTTGTTACAGCTGCCCAAGGAAACCAACTAATGTTGTTCACTTGTTGGGAAGATGGTTGTGGGTCCAGGAGTGGAGTCTGTGCAGGGCTCCAGCACCAAGGCTGGTCTGGCCAGCTCCTGTGCAGCTCTCCAGCCCTCTTCTTAGGGAGACCAAATCCACCATTGAGCATCAGATGGATTACATTAGGCCTTTCCCTCTTGGAATGGCCAATGGTTTATTCCCACTGGTCAGATATCTATTTGGCATATGAATATGACTCTTGTGCTAGCCATGGTTCCATAGTTCCACAAATAGTCTCAAAATACCTTGTTTAAGTTGTACTATATTATAGAATATTGCCTTACACGAATAGGTAATTTTCCAGCAAAAAATATAACAGTGATTTTTTTAAAAACAACTTGAAACAATGCTCTGTCTCAATTTTCTTGGTGTAATATTATAAGATACAGGGCTGCATATATATCTATGTTTATAGCAGCACAACTCATAATAGCTCAATCTTTGAAATAATGCATGTATCAATGAACAAATGAATGGATTAGAAAATATAATACGTATATACAGCAGAAGCCTGCTATAAAGAAGGATGAATTGGAGTCATTTGTAGGAACATGGATGCACTTTGACACAGTAATGCAGTGAAATAAATTATATGCACAAGCTTAAATGTCACGTAAGTTCTCTGGTATGAGGAACCCAAGGTTATCAATGATTTACAAAGCAAATTGGAAGGAAGGAAATAGGTAGATAAATCTTTGGTAAAGGAAAAGGTATCTTGAGATAGAGGATAGGCACAGGACAGGGAGGCAAGAGAAACAGAAGGACCTATGAGGTTATGAGGGCCAATGAGGTTATAGCTCAGTGGAATGAGCAGCTGCTTCAGCAACAGGGACTGGGGTTCCACCCGTGCCACCACATGCCATGCTGGCCCAGTTCCTGGGTGCACTGAACTAGCCACTGAGACTGGGCTTGGTGATGCATGCCTGTAGGGAGGCTGAAAACGGGAGGACCACTACAAATCTGAGCTGTACAGTGAGACCCAGCACCAAATGCATGAAAAAAAAAAAAAAAGATAGGTTATGGACATTAACTTCTTGCCACAACAAATGTAATCAGTATGTACTGCAAACACACACTACTAAAATAAACCAATAAATCTGGAAAAAAAAACTTTCAAAGTTGGAACCCTTTAAAGGAAAAGATATAGGAACCATGAACCAAGTGCTGATACCCTTAGGTGGTGGGCCAAGCCTCTGAGATTGGAGTGTTGGTCCATAAGACTCTGGATTATCTTTCTATCTATCTATCTATCTATCTATCTATCTATCTATCTATCTATCTATCTATCTATCTATCTATCTATGTATCTATCTATCTATCTATCTACCTATCTATCTATTTGGTACAGGGCCTTCCTGTATAGCTTAGACTCTTAGTGATCCTCCTGTCTCAGCTTCCCAAGTGCTGAGATTACAGCAGTGTGCTCCCACACAGTGGCTGGGACAGTTCACCCAGAGTCTGAAAGCCAGCATGGCATGTAGGATTGGTGCCACTGAATCTGAGCCTTGCACTTGCCAGGTAGATACTTAGATTGCTTATGTTTTGAAATATGTTTCTACTTCTTCCACTGCTGTGTTCTAAAAAACTAACTTTGAAAGATAGTGTCAGAGAATAGAACAATCACATAGATTAATATTTTACGAAGAGTAGCCCATATTGGAAATCAACAATTTTATTATGTCATTGACATTCAGGAAATTTCACAGGGACATTGACCTTTAAAAATAGTTTTCTATTTCTCTCATAGGTAGGTAGCTAACATAATTTAAGGAAATATTATACAGGACCACTATCCCATCCAGTAGATATAAGACCTTACCAATATGAATTCAGTGATATTCTAATATCAATAATTAATAAACAATCCTGATGTTAGTAATTAAGTAATAAAACCATAGATCAAATTGTTTTCATCCAGAACTGAGTAGCTGGTAAAATACCACACTAGAGTGTAAGGACGCGAAAGAATAAACAAACAAACAAACAAACAAACAAACAAATTTTGGGCGGCACCAGGAATCAATCTCTGGACCTTGCGTTTTCGGCATCCTCGACCCCTGTAATTTTTGTTTTTAGAAGAGTGACTTAAATACAAAATTCATTTGGAAGAGAAAAAAATTAATGTTTATTAAAAGTGTTCATTTTTCATTGTTTGATCAGTTTTCATACCTATGTCTGTTGATTTAAACTGATTTGATGATGAAAAAACGTAATGCAACCATTGTTAAATTTTTCTTGTTTTGAAAATCTGTACTTTATGCATTCTTACTCGTTACTGTTTTTTTTTTTTCTATCTTTGTTTCTGCTATTTTCACTCTTTAAAATAAAATTAAATCTGAAAAAAATACCACACTAGAAATCATGAATGCCTGTGAAGGCTTTTCCATATTCCTACCTCAATCCTTGGCATCATCGTTCTCTTGTTTGTTTGTGTTTTGAGACAGGGTCTCACTATGCATTGCAGGCTGGTCTAGAACTTGTTCACCTAGCCCAGGCTGGCCTTGATCTCACAGCGACCCTCCTGCCTCAGCTTCCCAAGTGCTGGGATTACAGATGTGCATCACCACACCTAGCTCATGGTTATTTTTGTAGTAAATTTTAATTGCTTATAGTTTTCCATTTCCATCCCATAGTATTATTGCTTTACTATTATCACACGTGGCTGTATTGTTAGAACCTGCTCTTTGTTTCCTGGTTTTCTTCCTGATTTGTACTGTATACTTTATCCCGTGGCTATGTGCATAGCCATTTCCATTAAGGCAATGATAGCTCAGATAGAGGATGATGAAGTACACGTATTACCAGCTATAAATATCACTTTTAAAAAGTCATTGTGTTACACTGAATAGCAAAGTGTTTTTAATCGCACCTATATATCTTAGGGATGTGATTAGACTATGAATCCAAAAATAATGATATCCGTAATATGCCTAGAATTAGCACACAATAAAACATTCAGTTTGTAAACTTACAGATTTTAAACATTCTGCTATTATAAGATGAATTTCAAGCCAGGAAAAAGTGCAGTGTTTAAATGAAGCTTTTAAAATGAACGTATCACATGCTGTTTGGTATAGTGATTCCCTCCATTAACAAGTACCCTGGAAAAAAGGACTATTTTAACAAGAGTCGTGCAATTGAGAAAAAAGAAATCAATCTTACCGATATGAGTTGCCTGGGATTCCACGCTCCGCACAAACATCCCTCACTGTCCACAAGGGTATGTGAAGTCCCAACACAAGGTATGCCGAGAAATTTTTAAAGAAGTCAGTGTAACATTTATATTAAAATGTTCTTCTCCATAAATTTCTTCTTTTTTTTTTTTTTTTTTTTTTTTATTTCCTGGGAGGCTGTTCCAGAATTTGAAATGCCTGCCCTGTCATCCACTTTCTTCCTCCACTGTTGTGTACTGGCCGCTTCCCAAAGCTAAACTTCCATCACCATACCTTATCAATTTACTTAAGGGATAAATTGTGTAAAACAGAGTTTCCTTTTATTGCGTTTCCTTTTAACTGATTATCTGTACTTTTTTCTAGTAAGTAGAATTCCAGCACGTTACTCACACCACAGTTGAAACCTTACCTAACGAATGTTGGATACTTCATCCATTTCTTCCGTCTTCTTTGCTTACCATGATGATATGCTCAAGTAAGGAAGATCTAGCATTGAGGAATACAACGAAGCGTAACAAGTACAAGCAGAAGACCTGCATCTTATAGAGACACAGCTAGCTGCAGCCTCCTTGAGAGGACGTGGGGTCTTTTTACACAACAGTAATATTTGAATGAAATGCTGAAAGATAAATGAAAATTTTCAAGACAGGAAGAAGAGGACGACCTTCCTGGGAGTAATGATAAGCAGTTACACAGGCGAGATACAATATACTGCATGTTATACTCAAAACCCATTGGTCATATAAGGCAAACAAAGAGTAGGTATAGTGAATCAGTTGTCAACCACATGGTAACAGAACATTTCTCGGATGATTACCTTTGGAGCCTCTGTTTCAGAATTTCTTGGACTGACAGGCAAAAACTTACATTCATTAAAACTCTTTAATTAAACCTACCTACAGTATGACATGCATAGTCCATGGAGTCAGAATCTAAAATCTACATTAAAAAAATAAATATCTAGGGAAATCTGGTATATTTTGAAGTTTGACAGTAACAGCTGTAAAAGCTGACAAATTCTAGAGATGAAGTCTGAACCTACTAAACCATGAAGCATAACATATGTAGGTGTTTAGAAAAGAATAGGGTCTCACACTGGAATGAAGTCGATTCTGTTTTCCATAAAGTCTATTGGTTGTCACATACCTGACAAATGAGGCCTAACACTGACAAAATCATAATAATAACAGATTAAGATGTGGATGCCATGGTCCAGGCCAGATGTATGGTCATTGAAGGTTGACAATCAGGAGAAAAAAGATTTAGAAGATACATAAAAGATATAATTGGACTCATACAAGCAATTGGTTCCCAGGAGGAACTGCTAGTAGCAGTTGGGAATGGCTGTGGAACTTTTGGTTACGGTGACTTGAGTTTCTTTAAAGTATTTGTAAAGAATTTAACACAAAAAAATGTGTGCATTAATGCATGTACAATTTAAAAAATATTTTCAATGGCTAAAAGAGAGAGGACTGGTGCCGGGCGTGGTGGCTCACGCCTGTAATCCCAGCACTTGGGAGGCTGAGGCAGGAGGATTGGTGCGAGTTCAAGACCAGCCTGCCCTACAAAAGTGAGCTCAAGGCCAGCCTGAACTGCATAGTGAGACCCTGTCTCAAAAAGACAAAAAAAAAAAAAAAAAAAAAAAAAAAGAGAGAGAGAGAGAGAGGACTTTTGTTTTGGTCTACCTCACTTTCACATGAGATTTTAGGAAAGTTGTCCTGGGTCCAGATAATTTAGATTCATAACAAATGACAGTTCAAATGCAAAGAGGCCATCTCCATGCTCCCTGCGTTTCCTCATGGCATGCGTCACTTCTCCAGAGAATCAATCAAAACATTATTTAGGAAGCAAGGATTGTCATCGTTCTACATCAGTCAGGCTCCGCTGAGAAAGCCTGTGGTTCCCTAGCTTCCACGCCAGGTCTTCAAGCCAGTGCTGACAAGAGCTTGATTCCGTGTGCATTCTAGTCTTCTGCTTGCCTCTGTTTGAATCACCGTCCTTTCTTCGTATGAGGATTAGCACAGAAGATTAAAGAGCTGGTCTTTCTTTCAGAAGAATAGTACAAAAGAAATTGCTTTTCCTTTTTATTTTTAAGGACAATAAAAAATCGAAAGAACAAAAAAAAATGGATACAGAATTGCTCTCATTAGAATAACAATACTGTCCACTGCTTTTATTCTTTTGGGAATTGCATAACTTTTCTTCAGAATAAATGATTCTGGGTTGAATGAAATGTCTTCATAGGCGGCTTAGGGAAGTGAAAGCGAGTTGCCCCTCGTCTTGCTGCACCCAGAGTAAATGAGAAGAGATCTGGAAATTTAAGTTCTGCATGGAAATGAAGAGCAAATGAGAACAAGAGTACAGGGAAGTGAAGGGTGACAGCAATTTTCTCAGTGGAATTGGTGGCTAATGAGAAATGATCGGGACCATCGTATCTTCGCCATATGTGCTGCTTGGAACCCTTCCCCTGTCAGGCAAGCGCTTTCTGTGGACAGAGAATTTCAAGATTGCTCTTGCTATCAACGGTAAGGAGATCGTGCTCCATGAAACCGTCACTAGACCAGGAAGCATCTTATTCTATAAAAGGAGAGCAGGATTTCATAAATCCTGAGGAACATACAGCAAACAAAAATAATTTGGTACATCTTAGAACATTCATATAAATATTTCTTAGAAGCCTGAATATTATTTCAATAGGAAATGCAAAGCGTGTTCATTTTTTAAAAAGTTAAATGACATAATAATGGAATGGCAAGGAAAGACTGACAGATGCTCAAGAATAGGGAAGCCAAAGAATGAGACAGTAGCACAGGGTATGAGACAATTGAAAGAGCGACAGAAGGACGTGGCGGGTATCATGAGCTACGCCCGTTCAGGGTTTTTATTAAGAGGACAAAGGGAGTATGTGGCTTTGTTTTCCAAGAAGTAAAATCTTTTTAAGGACTCTTCTTTTTGTCAAGGAGGGGAACTGTAGTCTTCTCTCTCTCTCTCTCTCTCTCTCTCTCTCTCTCTCTCTCTCTCTCTCTCTTCTAATTTGGTACAGGGTCTTGCTACGCAGCTTGGAGTCACAGTGATCCACCTGTCTCAGTCTCTCCAGTGCTGTAAGGACAGGCATGTGGCACCATGCCCAGTTTTGGTGGCCAGTGTGGTGTGTCTGAGGCCGGTCTAGCAAGACATGAGGTACTGGATATCTAAACCTGGGTCTTTGTGTTTGCCAGGCAGGAACTTAAATTGCTGGGCTTCTCCCCACCTAGCCCCTGCAGTCTCCTTCCTTCCTTCCTTCCTTCCTTCCTTTCTTTCTTTCTTTCTTTCTTTCTTTCTTTCTTTCTTTCTTTCTTTCTTTCTTTCTTT